>JAQFZG010002901.1:0-15034 GCA_034695465.1 Entomobrya nicoleti | reverse complement strand
TTGAGGGAAAAGTTAACCGCTTCGGAATTTGTAGGCCCTGCAAATATTTTATGACTGTACATTATCATGGAGTCGCCATGCAACTCGAGATTGGACTGAAACTGAATGTCTTCAATGTCAATTTGACCGGAGGAGGAGGAAGTAACGTTGAGATAAACCATTTGTTGTTGACGAGCACTATCCAAAATCTCATCTCCTTGTTCCATCGAGACGGTGCATCTGTACAAGCCAAAAATCATGCTACTTTTGCCCATCGGATTTTTGTCCATGATGAAGCCCACTTTGGGATCAAAGTTGACATATTTCGAGGGATATCTAAAACGTTTCCATTTAACTTTGCCTATTTGCTTTTCTAGAATAATTGTAACATTTGGGGTTGCCGGTCTGCAAGGTAAAATGAAGGTGGACGGGGTATCCTTTTCTTTGGAAGTGTCCACGTAAACATGAATGGTTTTCCCTGCAGATTCAATGACATCTTTTGCAATGTAGTATAAGTGGATTGATGAGAAGACTGTATTATCGTCAGCCTTTCCACAAGTAAAATTTACACTAAAGAAATTTTCAACAAAGAATAGCCGAAGATCTAGAAAAGTGTGAAAAACTTCATTTCTCGGTACTGGATTTTCTTCTTGGTAAAAATCTGACATTCGAGAGGAAAACGTTTCAAATGTGGAATATGGCTGGTTTTCTACTTGTTTTAAATGGGGAACTGACCAAATTACTGGATAGTTGGCTTGACATGTGAACAACACACTTTGGATGTCATTTTGAATGATGTAGTCAGTTGCATTAAATTTTGAAATTAATTCATTGTCGAATTGGGAAAGAAATCGGAATTCGGTTTGAGCGAGGGTGTTCTCAATAGAGTCCGTTTCTTCGAAAATTGTTAGCCAGATTTCTGGTGGTGTTGATGGTGACAAAGCTGGAGATTTTGCGTGTGATAGAATTGTTAATAGTGATATACTCGTAGTAATAATAAAAATGTAGCTGCCTGCCATTATTATGCAAGTCACTTTTAGACTATTTTCAAATTTTAGAAAAAAATCAGTAGAAAACTTGGTTGTTATACTTTGTAGTCAATCACTTGTTTACTTAGAGGAGGTAAACATTGATTAAATTTTATTACAATCGAAATCTCATCAAACAAGGTAAGCTAAAATGACATTGAAAATCGAAGCCGGAAATGATGTGCGTGAGAAACGATCACTGCATTGAATACAAAATGAGCAGAGATCACCTTCTAAAAACAGAGATATTTTATTTTTGGTATATATACATAATATGTATATACAGTAAATGGACAGATCTAGTAAACGAATAATCTAATAAACTTCAGATTTCGAAATCATACTAATGAAGATGAGTAAATGTCAGCATTGCAATTCAAGTAATTTTACTGCACGCAATAAAAAAAGATTGTATTTACTTCGGTTTTTGTACCTTGATTATAAATTAAAATACTTACATTTAAAAATAATTATTAACATATGGCTGTAATAAATACAACGGCCGCATTCGTTTCCATTGCCTGTGGAGCCTCTAATGCCGTTCCATAAATCAAGATGAATTTTATTAACGCTAATGATGGGAAGATTGATCGTTCATTTTACTAACATTAATTGATTACCTTACCTTACTGTAAAATTGATGCACAAAATGTCGAACGTAATGGCTATTTTATGTAGTATGAATTTGAGTCTGCAACGATCACTCCAAAACTTTGTCTCAATTGGCCCTCAAAAATTTTCGCTGTGTTTACGTAAACGCCCTGCATCTCATGGGTTATCTTCTTGACAAGTCTTGACAACTGTTATGCCCACGTGTCAGCTATTGTACTTTTCTATGGTTACATGCATATGTCATTAATATTGATTCTTCATTGCATAAAAAATCCACATAAACCGAAGGTATGTATTGCTGTTTTTATAATTTGATTAAAATTTTATGCACGAGGCATCCGTCGAACAAAAAGCTAGTCTTCTTATTACATTGCGTTACTTATTTTATGTAACATTATAAAGTGCTTCTTATAGCAGAAATGAATATTGACACATCGTACCTCAACACCTTACGTGAGACAACGTGCAACAACATTCTGTCTGATTTCATATTAGACGCATTTGTTAGAGGCGCATTGCTAGTTGGTTTGAAATATTCTTTGAGAACGTTAAAAATTAATAAACCTAGAACAAAAATGTTGATTTCGTTCTGGCTGACGATTGTTTCCAGTTTTGTTGTGTATTGCCAAAACAACGAACTTCAAAGCAAGGATATTTTTGATATAAATTGGAAAGATGTGGTTTCACTAGATCAGCTACTAATTTGCAGAAATATTGACAGCTGTTTAATATTGATCCAAAATACTCACAACCTGAACATAATTTCTTCATCACATCCCATGATAATAATTGTTCCATCCAATAACCCATAT
This sequence comes from Entomobrya nicoleti, assembly GCA_034695465.1. Lineage (NCBI taxonomy): Eukaryota > Metazoa > Arthropoda > Collembola > Entomobryomorpha > Entomobryidae > Entomobrya > Entomobrya nicoleti. The sequence continues at coordinate 12,603 of JAQFZG010002901.1, read as the reverse complement.
AGTGAATCTATATGTCCTCAAACAAAATTTAGTGGAAATAGTGTTTATTTTGGAAATTACCGAGGATGGTGCATGTCAATTTCCAAACTTATGTTTTCGATGTCAACAAAACCTTGGAAGCAATTTGTGGATGTTATTTTATATCCATTGTTTCACAAGCATTTTCCCATCCATCCCATGCCTTTCACAATTACTGGACGTTGGGTGGCTAGCATGAAGAAACAAATTCCAAGCAATATATTTCCTATACACATACTACTAACTTCGATTCATTATAACAACGCCATACGAAAGGGTGATCTATACAAAATAATTAAAACAAAGAGTTACTTAACGGACATACACTTTAATGTATTTCTACATGTAAATATCAACATTAACGGACAAAAGCAATGGATGTTTATCCGACCAGCCAGAAACCGTCTAATAGAAAGTACGACAATACCATCAAAACAATCTTTAGTAAAAATCGAAACAGTTCGTTCGTTTGTTTTGGGAAATAATATTGAAAATGGTTATCATCTACGATGGCGTAAAGTTGAAAGTTTGCTATCTGACGACATATTTGCTCAGCTAAAATCTTGCCAGAATCAACTTTCTTTTAATAAACCGTCCAACTGGAAAATTTTGCAACAATTTCAAGGTATTGATATGCTATCACATGCGCAAGCTCATCTTTTACTTACAATATTCAGAAATGTTTCCTACAACTTGGATGAGGACGAGGAGTCGATATGCTACAATGGAAACACGTTCTCAAATTACCCTAATAATGGAAATATTAACAAGACAAAGAGTTTTTCCGAGATAAAGGTATTGGTACATGAGAGTCCAAGCGAAACTGGAGCTCTACACTATCCTATAGTTCTTTTAGATACTCTACATGATCTTAGGTGTGTCAGTTGTGGGGATCGTGGTGTTGATCCATTTACATTTAGGGATTTATATGGGATTTATGATAAAGAAATATGGATAATGTTACTAATTTCTGGCTTCGGTGTTGCAACAATTTGCTCATATTTGGATAAAGAGATATTTAGGAGAAAGCTCAAAGTATATATCGTCACAATGTGCAAAATTCTATTAGAACAGGGCGATCCACTACGAACGTCTACTGCAAATCAGCCCCAGTTGCGTTTTATAACATTGTGTATTCTGTTTACTGGGATTGTGATTAGTAACGGGTATAAGAATACTAATATGGATAATATGATAACAGCAAGACGTGTAATTCCGTATCGAATATTTGAGGAGTTGGTAGAAGATAACTTTACTGTGTACTCGAGAACTGCAGATCTTAGGATGTCACCTTGGCCACATGACGGATATCAAACTGGATTGCAAAAAAGAGGGAACAATCTTCACATATTTAGCAATGATGGAGAAAATGCAGTGGCATTTTCAGAAATTTACCATATTTCTAACCAAGTTGATCAAACAATAAAGTTTAATTTAATTAGGAATAATACAAGTTTGTATCCACTAATGAAAAATGTGCTGATTGAGCTTGGAAATCCTAAAACATTTGAGACCAAGTCGGTCGATGAAGTTAGAATAGAATACTGGCGTAGAGAAAATCAAGCGCTTTTGACTCATTTGAAGAACTGTACAAAATCTGCTTTGGTATTGCCTGAATATTTATGTAAAAGTTTTGCTCGAGTGGTTAATTTGGTTACAACGGGAAACAAAAAGCAGGTTGATATAGGAACCGAAAGATATGCTCAGGTTACTAAAATGTTCTCATTTGAGGGATGGGTGTCGACGAAACTGGTTAAAAGATTAAAAGGGATTGAAATGGCTGGTTTATGGAACTGGTGGCTTCACTTGACTAAGGATCGCTTGAATGTTAAAGGTACTCAACGATGGAAAGCAGGAGATCGGGAACCTGATGCACCGAACATGAATGGAAATATTTTTGTTTTATTTTTGGTGCTTTTAGCTGGGCTGTCAGTTTCGATTACAATATTTATTGTGGAAGTACAGTACAAGCTTATTTTATATCTGCTTAAAAAATGCTTTTAGGATAGTTTTTAAATTTCTGACAAGTGGATTTTTTTTGTTGCAAAGATTAACAACTGTACAGCATGCTTCTCTAGAAACATAACACATGACAAAAATGTTGTAGTTGTTCAAAACCAAGCCACTCCACAGTTAAGAGGTGTAAATTGTAATGGTGTAATTGGATTTAACGACGATGCATACAAAGTTTTACTTATCATGAATAGGGAAATGTTGTAAACAGTAACTTAAATGTACCAATACATGCATCTTTCATACGAAGTACATTATATTGTGAACGTGGGCATTGAAAGCCGTACAAATTAGATCATATAAGCGTTATATATGTATATATTAGCAAGTAAAGGATATTTTGAAAATAAAGCTGTCACTATACACAGAATATGATAAATTAAACATTCACTGGTATTGAGTACACCAATTTGTTAGCAGTTGTATGTTAAATACTTATACGTCAATACATGTATGCATCTATTTATAGTAAGGAAGAGATGTATTTTTGATGTACAAAGATCAAGATGCATCTAATGTTTCAATCATTCACATATATATAAATATGACTGATGATGCGACAAAAACTTATTCTTATTATATATTATATCATTTAGTAAACTAAAAGCTGATACTATGTTATTTTAAGTTGAAAGGTTCAATAGTTTTATGTGAACGTCAACGTACAATTTTTTAACGAATAAATATTTTTGTTATGACAGCGTTTGCAATGTTGTTAATGACTTTGTGTAAGCTGAGATAACGTTTTATGAGATATAATGAATACTACACAACTCTCCCAAACAAACGCACATTAACTCAAAGTGTATCACAAACTGCTGCACTTCTTCCTTGTTTATTTATTTATCACTAACTGCGCAGTCTGTATATTTGCCGAATATATCATACGTTTGAAGATATGTAACATGTTAAAAGAAGTGCCTCTGGGAATACATATTTTACTCATTGCTGTTTTTGTTCGAGAAGCTTAAAATAAAACTGCAAAATCATGGAAGAAGAAAACACGTAAGTATTTATAATATTTAAAGTTAGTAAATTATGATACTTATTTCAAATATTTTTTCTAAAAAACGTAAATTACATTGCAGTTACTTTAAAACTACTCAACCATTCTCGGGAGCTGAGGCTGAAATAAATCTACCAGATGTTACCGATGGAATAGCATCGAGTCGAATTGCTGCTTGTAAAGCCATCCCTAAAACAATATGTAAAAATATAACTGACCCAACAAAGATTCTCAAAGAAAACCCTGCTTGGCCATTTCGTAGTAGCCAAACAAATTATGAAATAGTAAAGGACGAATATAAAAATAGTCCAGTTGAAAAATATGTTGCTACGGCTTTTGGTGACGAGATTCCAGCTATGAGAAACGAGTTGATTAAAAGGAAACACAGTGGAGAAGGATTTCTTGAAAGACATATTCACGCATGGAGTGAATCAATGAACTGGAAGTTAGACCCTGATAATGACAAGAAAGAAGAAGCCGATCCAATTCAAGTTGAAAGTAAATCAGGAAAAACCTGTGCTAATATTAAGTTGTCGCAAAATGAAGCAGCAAACTGAAAATAAAATGCATACTGTCAAACAAAACTTATACACAGCTTTATCCAATAAGTTTAATACTTTATTATTAAATAATTGGTGTTTACATCAGTTTTATTAATTTTAACGAAATAAATAAATAATTGTTTCAATTTTATACAGTACTATAATTTTACCGTTTTACATTAAACATTTATACTACCAATTTCATTTTTAAACTTTACAATATTCTCTACTAAAAAATCAAAGTACTTGCACAATGTAATAAACTAATATAGTATAGATTTCCAAGTATCATGCATTCATTTTACTTTCGGTTTTCTACATCCTCATCATCTCACATAGGGTAAATTAATGAACAGATAGGTTGACCCTGTCAATGGTAAAAAAATAAGAAACTGATCTAATTCAAGTTGAAACCAAATTAAACAAAACTCCTGATGATGATAGTAAATTGTAAAACAAAACTACAAATAAAATATATGCAGTAAATCAGAACATTTTACACAACTTTAGTCAGTACATTTAGTCACTAATTTATTTAATAATCAATATTTACACACAAGTATATTATTTTTTGTTAAAATGTATCAGACAAAGTGAACCACTTAACAATTTTACCCTGCTTCTTTTCATAGACTTATACGATAACAGAAATATCACTATTTCGTTGTACAGCAGCCGCTTCAGATATTGGAATCACGTGATCCTGTAAAGCCCCGAAAATTTTCTCCGTGGAACTTGTTGACAATCTCATTGTAGCCAATAGCACAAAATCCTTGTCCATCTTCGCAACCTTAAAATCTCCTGCCAACTTCTCCTCAAACTGTTTAAAAGCTTCATTCCATTTTGGTGACTCAGTCAAAAATACACATTCTCTCTTCTGCTGTTTGATTTGTTCTTCCAATTGAGTCATCGCCTTTTCATATATTTGAACAAGAATTCTCATCTTATTTTCTTGGGATTCCATTGCCTTTTTTAGTTTATTTCCTCTGCAAAATGGGGCGCAACCTTTGACTTCAATGTCAGAATCACTTATGTCCCATTCAAAGACGCTCAAAGCTACCATTTTTACAACTTTGGAGACCATTGTGTACATGGCAACCTCCAAACCTGTTATTCCAGCCGTAATAACGACCACGGTTGGATACGGATTAGAATAGACCTTTGTCAGAATTGTCAATGCGGCCAAAGACGACTCAGTGAATAGGTGACATTTTTTAAACTGAGCTGAATGAGCGGCCTTTCTTAAAGCCATTCTACTTTGGATCCCCAACGAGGACGGGATAGCAATAAGGGCTCGTTCGTGATTATTTATATTTTCGTATCGTTTCTTATACCATTTCAAGAGGGTCACAACTGCCTCCATCTCTTTAGACGGGGTGTTAGTGTTACCATTGTGCTTCGGAATTTTCATAAGATAACCAAGTAAAATGTCCCGAGAGGTTATCGTGCTTCCTGGATAAGTGGATGCAAATCGACTGGAGGTAAATGAAACCCCACTATTTATATAAATACCCATTTTTGCTTGGGTATCCCCAAACTCGATACACATTGTGGGTAAATTTGTTGATGGGTCTGTTTGTTTGTTTTCGAACAGCTCGAAAATGTAACTACAGTAGCCATTCAATTTCAGTTCGATTTCCCGTGAATCATCTTTGGGCAGTCCTGCAGTTATCTTAGAAACCAAATTATTGTGAAGGTAAAGTAGATCATCGGGGGTTTCCAGGGTGGGCCAGACTTCTAGTTCTCTTTTGTATGGTGTTAATGGATTTTCTTTGGCTGCCATTGGACTAGTGTTCAATATTAAAGTTGCTTAAAGGTGTAAATTTATGGCTTTAGCCACAGTCTTCAGTTTTATGCTGCAAAAATAAATATAAACCGAAAGTTTAAATATATTTTAGCACTTTCCTTGATAACAACTTTTTTAAAGTCATTGTGGTTTACCTGGTTGACGTTATGAAAAACTTAATTTGATCCTAATGTTGTTTGTTTCAATTTTAAAATTGCGTTAATTAAGTCGAACTGAAAAACATTGCGTTGTTCTCATATAAACTTAAAATGAAATTTGCACTGCAATTAATTGTCTACTTATTGACAACTGTTCACGTATAACATTTTAAAATTAAGTGAATAAATACTTCAGAATTCAATGTAAATTCAATTCAAGAGCTTCAGCTAAATACCTGATTACGTGGAACCATGACATAAGTGATATTACTAAGTCAAATATAGATATTTGGATAGACATGATGACATGCTAATTCCTGATCTAAACATCATACTTATGAACTTACTTAATTTACTAGCATTAACTCCTAATAAGCTAATGTAGTGAAGTAGCACAAGCAAAAATAGTATTTTCTGAGGTTCATTCAATTTTGTGTTAAAAGCATATATGGGTCTAAAGTTTGGTTGATGGACAGACTAACCAAAACTATCGACCATTTCGATAAAGTAAATTTTACTACTTCACATTCATTAACACTATGTTATAGACCGAACAGTATTGCATAGTGTAGTTATGTTATATCTAATCTAACTTTATGCATTTCACAGATAATGCGCTAAGCTAATTATTGTTATCATTTCATATTAGTTTTGTCCTGAGTCATCTTGTGGGAGGCCATAAGTATACAGAATTTTCCAAACAATAGCCTTATGTACAATTTATTTATGTATAAAAATGGAAACATATATTACGAAGCATTTCAATTACAATATCAATTACTTATACAATTATTTATCAGTGTTATACCTCAAAAGCCTAAGCAGAATTCTTGTCGTTACTAATAGCTTGCGACAGTGACAGTCAAACAGTTATACACAACTTTTGTGTGCTTCATGCTTTCATAAAAACGTTTGTTTTTTTTGCTGAAAATGCCGTGAAAACAAGAATCACTCACAGAATCTGTACCTAGCTATGAATAACACATCAAGGTTCATTAATGTTTTTAAACGATAAAAAGCGTTTACGTATTTTAGCTTATCTTGAAGTACGGATGTAGCAGATAAGACAGGTTTTATAAAATTATCCATGTTCTGAGGATTTAAGCTTCTTGTCAACAAATATTTTTATACAGTTGAACCATTATCAGAACTTTGACGGTAAAAGCAACGAAAAATATCAGTAAAATTTTAAGGTTCTTGCAAACATTTAATGAAATTTAGTTCCGTCCCATCATCTCAAATTTAGATAAATCTTATCCAGTAATACTTTTAACAAATCTAATAGAGGTTTTCACTAACTCATCCCTATTTGGATAATACGATAGTGCTGAAATTAAAGTCTAAAGATATTGACTTATTTTAATATCATAACATTTTGTAAACATACTAGATGTATTTATATATTTTATGTGTATACCCTACTAATAACTACGTCAGCTTGTCGGTCGTTGGCAGTTATTTATGACTTCCAATACAACAACTACGTTTATTACAATGGTTTTATCGGCTATCAGTAACATATACCGGCTATCCCATTTTACAAATGCCGTACAGTAGTATGTAGTAAATTTAGTGAAACCATTAGACTGAGTACTCTATTGTCATTTATTTCCATAGTTTATAAGGTAAATCACTTTCTGAAAGACAAATAATGACAGAGATCAAATGATGTCAAATGCAAGCGCCCATTGCCGTGGAATTTTTGTTTTTCTTGTATTGATGTCGTCTTGTTCAAAATAGTCTCATTTCTTTGTACCATTTTCTCAATTTATGCCGTCGTGGATACAACTTAAAAACCGAAATCGCGTACGATCGACTTTTGCGTCCAAGAAAAGTACATAGTGCAATCTTCGCTATGCAGTTTCTATACAAAACCTATATACATACATATCAGATTCAGAAATATTGTTGTGTATAAACTTTTATGCAAAAATCACCAGGAAATAATTTGGATAACTTTTGTAAATCTAAAACTTTTAGATTTACAAAAGTTAATTGGATTAATTGACTTCATAAAAAATTTAAAATAAATTCAACAGATCAAATTAATCATTTTCATACAAAATGTATCCATGAAATCGAAAATATTATTTCAGCACTTACATGCCAGATCCGCCAAAAAGACATACAGAATTTATAAATAATTTTGCCAGTACACCAAAAGAATGCAAAAACTATAAGTATGTATGTATCACATAATTATTACAAATCTCCTAACCTACTACCTCACTAAACCACTAAAAGACCAGAAATTACAAACCTATGTAGAAAATTGTTGAAACATATATCATCTAAATTTAAATAAATAAAACGATCATGCATAAAAATGCACTATCAAATGAATGTGTAATTAAAACTGCTTGTGTCCTTTGAATTTTTAAATATTTGACCCACAATGAGATTAGATTTCAAGACTTGACTGCTATTTAATTGTAACAATTATTTTCCGCACTTTTTCCCGGTGGAAGATGGAAAACATGGGATGTATAATTTCACAAAAGTGCAAAACAAGAAAACATCCTATAATTACACTACCACGAGTAAAATTTTCCTTCGTAGGAAGGAAAATAGTAGACATAAATATTACGAAGTAAGTATGTTATTTCACGAATACATCGCCTAGAACACCGCGCGGTGTACAATCTAGATTAACACATCGTTTTTCCTAAGACTTGTTAATGCAAGACGAAGATGTCAGAAGTGCATAAACTTAATTGTTCTCAATTGTTTAAAATAATTGATAGCATAATTTTTGTTTTGATATTTTTTGTAACTCTAACTACCAACCTGAATTTAAAAGTACTTTTAAACTTTAACTTGGTTTATGCAAACCGTAACGTGTTGCAATGACCTAAAATAGAACAAAAATTCTCACAGGTCCCCAAAAGTTTTCATCCATTCAATTTCATGGCAAATTCACAGAAGGTATTTATTTTTGTCTGGAAAAATGTAAAACATAAAAATGCATGCACATTTAATTTCATAAAACATATTCATGTCCTCAAGACATTTCATCATTTGCTCTACCGCTAAACCCTAATATTAGTCACGGTTCATATTATGTCTTGATTTTTTTGCAGACACATGATGGACATTACTCTAATTATTGCCACGCGTTTTCAGCACTATTTATTAAAAACGCGATTACGCTCATATTTAATTACCGGTTTCAGTCACTATATCTTGCCATTTCTAGCTTGTTTGAGGCGTGAAAAAATAACAACAACAAGAGAAAAATGATGGTGTTTATATTTTTTTAAATGCAAATGCATAACTACCACATCCAAACCTCTTCCTCCGTTCCAGGTTCCAGCTGCACAATTTTCAAATTTTTTGAAGCACAAAAATTAAAAACACGATAAACGTTGCAATTAAAGTAGGTCATCTTGGTACCATTCCATTCATAAGTCACTGGGTCTAGAATTCATATAAATAAGCCGAGTCGGATTTTAAATAGCATCAGTTTCCCAGAATCGTTCCAGATAAAAACATTTAACAGCATTCAGATTTAAAGCATTTTTTAAGAGAAAAGAAATGGCAAGACAATTTATTTCTTGTGTCCTAGTGTCCCTTTTCATTTGCTCTGCTGTAGCATGGGAGGACTGGATGCAAGAGACTTTGGATATCGAAAACGAAAAAAGGGCTATTCACGGTTCTGCTCCATTGACCTTCAATGAAGAAGTAAGTTCTTTTTTAATGGATAATTTATAAATTGAAAAGGATTTAACTAACAAGTTATATTTTTATAGTTGGCCGATAGGGCAAAGGAATGGGCTGAACATTTCCTTTCCAAGTCTTGTACAATGGGAGGAAATCCCCACGCTCCGATGAACAATCCAGGACTTCAATACAAGGGCGGAATTCTTGGAGAGAATATTAACCGAGGTGGATGTACCCCTTTTCCAAAATGCATATTTTCAGATATTCCTGAAAAGGCTAGCCGTTCCCCTAATGCATGGTATGCTGAGGAACAAAAGTACCCTTATGGCGACTACAATGGTCTACCTGATACGGGATCACGTCATTTTAGCCAAATGGTTTGGAAGAACACTCAGGAAGTGGGATATGGTTTGGCAACTTGCAAGAACCAGTATTGGATGCTTGTAGCGAGATATTATCCGATGGGCAATATCGTTGTGATGGGTAGTGACATAAATATGTTTAAAGATAATGTGCTTCCACCACAGTAAAAAAAATATTTCATTTTCAATGTCGGGGACATGGAACTGAAGTCTTCAAATATTACCGGCCAGTACTATAAACGTTTAAAATAACTTGTAAAAATCTAACTTTGTAAACTATTGGGAATTTGTACATTTTTTTGGGTTTATTGCAAAAATTGAATAAACTCATCTTGTAAATTGATATTTAGCTCAAAAGCACTTTAATGAGTACTTTAATACAAGATTAATCATTTATTTTTTTCCTAGTTAAGGCATAATTATCATTATAACGTTTAGCAATAAAATAATAATGGCATGGCCATCATTAGCCTTATAAACGGCAGAAAACTCTTCATAAAGCTAGTTTTCAATAGTTCAAAGGATCCTGCATTTAGGCCTGGGCTGAGATTCGGTTTGGTTATTAGAAACAAAAGTAGTTTCCGTTTCCAGTTGAGTACAATTTGCATGTGAAAAAACTGGATATTAAGAAAAGGGTGAGGGAGCACGCATGTAAGTATAAAAAAGTGGCACAGTTCTTCGGGTAGTTATATAAAATGAATAAGAATCTAAAACGGAATGGGACCATCAACCGTAAAGACGCTGTTGTGGCTATAGAATTAGCTACCCACAACTTGAGTGTATTAACCAAATTTTTAGGTATCACGTTACACGATTTTTTTGTTAAAAATTATAGTATAGAAGCTTGTTGCTGTTCTGTGTACAGTAAAGCTTCTAATTCAAAACAAGAATTAAGGGGCAATTAAGTGATTATTGAAAGTTTTTTTAGTATTTTGACAAGTTGATTAGTTTATAGATTCGAAAAGGTTCATGGGCTGTGTAAAGTGTGTAAATTTATCATTAAGTTTTATTATCTAAACTTTTTTTCAAACATTTTAGCAAAACGTTCCATAAATTTAAAGCATTAAAATATAGCTGCTGCTCTTATTTAATTTATTTGTAGACATAAATCCCATGAAAATTGTTTTGTACATATTACTATTACCATCATAGTAAATTTTGCGACAAATATTGGATAGCCAGTGTTCATTTTGCACGAACATCACTTCCTGCCAACTACAAATAGCGATTATGAATCTAACGATTATACAATGAAGACATGCAAGCCTGAAAAAATACAAATAATATAAAAAATTATTTTTAAACATGCGCGTAATTGATAGAAACTTACTCCACACCTTACTGACAGTAGTCCAGAAGTTCACTAATTTTTATGTAATTTCACAAAAAATGGCTTCCATTCTATACGCAAGTAGTAGCACAGTGGTTATCATTGTCATTATTTGTATCTTGTCAAAAATATCAAACATTTCATCACACACAAAATCTCCACCATCAAAAGCCTTACCAGAAATCTGGCTCACGTCTTATGACGAGACTGACTCCTATGAAGAAACTCCGGCTCAACCCGAATTCCGAACACTGAACCAATTCGACAATCAGCTAATTTCGAAATTTAATGGAACTGATTATATAATTCAAAAGGATGTCCGACTGGTAGAGTTCACCTGCCAAGCCAAATATCCAGTAATGTGGACAGTTCCTCATTTGAAACAAATAGAAAATCTTCCATATTACATGTTCGAAACGGTATCGTCCCGGGTGTCAGATTTTAGTCACGAACAAAATCCAATGCCAAGAAATGAACTATTTCAATCTGTTTTAACCATTCGGTTGGAGTACGTTGAAAACTTTTTCAGTGTGAATTTGACTTGTGAGGAGACAGATAGTAATACAAAAGGGGTACGAATTCATCGAATAGCCTCATCTATTTATATATACTTTACTGGAAAACATGCCATTGAAAATCCAGGTGACACCTTCCCAGTTTACGTTTCGCCCTCTAAAGAAAAAGATAACCCATCAGAATTCATCTTACCCTGCAGACCGGCAACCCCAAATGTTCGTATTCTTTTAGAAAAGCAAATAGAGAAATCCAAATGGAAAAAATTTAAATACCCCTCAAAATATGTGAAATTTAATCCCAAAGTAGGATTCGTCATGGATAAAAATCCGATGGGAAAAAGAAGTTTGATTTTTGGTTTGTACAAATGTACAGCTTTAATGGAACAAGATGATAAGGATGATGGAATGGAGGAAAAGACAACTAACCAACAGCAATCTATCTACGTCAACGTAACTTCTGTCAAGGATCCCAATATTATTAACATTGAAAACATTCACTTCCGCTCGAATCTCAGTTTGAAAGGAGATGCTCTGGTGATGTACAGCCAAAATATTTTTCGCACATCATCTTCCATCTCATCATCATTAAATGCCTCACTACAGTCTTATGATGATCGGGAATTTGTATGCTGTTCTGGGATATCTGATAAACCCCCAATGATTATCCTAGACTATTGTAGAGACCAGTTGCAGTGTAAACTGTTAAAGTGGTCGATGGCGACAAAGTTACAAGCAAATGCAGACTATGATTTTACTTATATGTCAAATGCCCAAAATGGAATTATAGAAGGTGATCCGAAGGAGTGTCGTAGTGTATTTTTGCAGAATTCGCAGGTGGTATTTTGTGAGGGTGAAAATGTTGATTTTGCAGATCAGCTTGTTAGCGTCTTCAATAAAAATTTGTGGCCAGTGGTTAATAGATTAGAGAAGAGCAAAAAACGGAAGAGAATCCACTTGTCTACTTGTAAGTGAACTTTTTTTTCTACATTTCTAAAGTTCCAAATGCATTTTTAATTATATAAATTTATTTTTTAAGTTCAAGCGGAAGATAGTAAAGTGGATACCATATCTCGTAAAATTTTCCTCACAATTGGATACCCCATCACTTCAAGGCAGCTAGATCAAGACAATGGTCGCTACTATGATCAAGTTCAGTATTTAAATTTTGGTAGAATCAGATTTAACGATATTGACTATGACGTTATACCTTCAA
>JAQFZG010002900.1:0-15038 GCA_034695465.1 Entomobrya nicoleti | reverse complement strand
CTACAGACAGATGGACAGAAATAAGTACAAACGGACAGACAGAAGTACAGATGAATATCATGGAGCATTCCGATAAAGTAACTAGCACTACTTAATGACCTACCAGTAGATTGCCAATGTAGCAAAAAATACTATTTTAACTACAAATTTATAAAAGTTAGAATACCACTTAGAGTTGGGACATTCAAATTTTAAAAAATCGGTGTTCATAGTTTTCATTTTCAAAACAGTCTATATTAATTGCCCTAATTGCTTTTGGAAGATTACACAATAAAAAATATGTTGTCAAACTATTGTGATATAAGGTTTATGTGAAGTGTCCGTTCGATTAAGCTTCCATGTGTGAAAACGTATTTCATCTCATTGTACTTGAATATATTAGTTTGTTAATCTGCATTTAAATTTTACATGGCAAGATTTTGCTTCATGTATCTGTATGATTTTGTAATCATTCTTTTACGTAATAGCGGTTGTTTTATTTTACACGTGTCATACACTGGCATTACTACTAGCATTTGAACATGTGAGGCTGAATCCAAAGGTCATCGCGTCGTCCAAATTTTCTACAAACGTAGAGGAATTGCGCAAGGCAATACATACACACATAAGTATATATGAGTTCGTCCGCAACTACGAAGGTTTTTACTTTTTGAAATCATGTACGTTAAATTATAATACTTCAAATAAAATTTTACGACGACACGTTTTACGACGAAACGACGAATTTGAATTATCTTCGAAATTAATTTTAATTTTTGCAGACTTTAAAGTAAATACTTGAGCTGGTTTGGTAAAACACAGTAAAATCGCAGAGACAATCTTATCAAGTTCAACTGTTCAAGTTCTATTTTCATCAATATTGCGACTAATCGTACGACCTTTAACATTTACTCGTGTCAACGAGACCTTGGGTGACGCCATCAGGAAAGTTAATTAATGTGGAACATGCTTTGGTTGCATGATCTTTAATTTTTACAACTGAAACTTTTCATAAAATCTCATACTAACTAATACTTTTTGTCTTTACAAGAATGATAATTTTAAATTGAATGAAAGTATTACGCAACCTTACTGTACTTAAAAGTCCAATAAATACCAGATACTATTTACTGTATTTACATACCACAGACACATTGGGCTTCCTGACATAACAATTGCATCAAAGACACAAACTGACGACTGACTTGTTTTATTACCTTGAAATTTATAAATCAATGATTTTCTTTGATGCTATAAGCTGATAATGTTGCATCTGCAATTATAATTTATACACGGTGTCGGTGACAGGCACTTTGAAGTTTGTGCTAAGTTCAGGGACGTATTTGGTTCAGTAATGTTGAGCAATAAATTACATGTCGTTCGATAACATAACTGGGATATTGACATTGTGTGAGATTATGACTTCAGGATGGCATTGTAACAATTATAAATGTCCAAAGCTGTACTGCAAGACATAAAAGAACTTCCCTGCGCAACATAAGTACATGCAATTTTTAAGCATGATTGATGTTGGGATTTAACAGCTTTCTGATATTACTCAATTAAACGCAATGCGACCACTTAAAAATCATCAACATCGAATCTGGAATTTCCAGCTGTGCAATGGCTTCATTACAAAACGCATGTTTTCAAAATACATTATGCAGTATATTTGTGGATAATTGTTTCTTTACCAGTCACTAGACGTTTGGAGAAATATGATAGCAGAAGCCTGTATAATAAACGTATGGAATTTCTTCAGACTAAATTTTCAAAAATGTCAAATAACAAATAAAACATAAACTCGGCACTCTTACGCAAGTCATGTGATGCGTTACAGATAGTCTGAAACTTTATTTGCGTGATTTTATTATGATTATTTGATTTCTGCTTATTGACTTGAAATGGACTGCTATATGTCTAAAGTTTAAACTTAAACTAGAAAAACTCAAAACGTGTGATATTATTTCCTACGCAGTAATGTAAGTGGATCAATCATTTGGCTATAGCAATGAGCCACCACTAGACCTTGAACTGTGATGAAATACACCTGTCAGAGAAAAATAACGGAACTAATTTTGTTGTATGAATATGAATTCAGCTGTAAATCAAAGTATTCAAGGTTATGTTTGGACAATTTTTCGTCTTGTGGTCTCCCGCAATTCACTTAGGAATCATTTTACACATTTGCATAAAAATGTTTGATGTATCGAGCATCTTTTTTCTCGATTGACCAAGTAAAAAATTTGATGTCACCAAATTTTCATATATTGTGCTTTCTGTGTAGAGCACCCAAAATAACGTACGAATTCCGTGTTTGGACACTCAGAGTTGTCTAAGGTTTAGTTTTAAGCAAGAAAGTTATAATTCCAGACTTTGTCAGAAAAAATAAATTCAGCAGGAATGGCAATTAAAATTACTCAAGATGAGCTTTCAAAATTTTCAATAAATCTACGTCACGTTTAAAAAATTTATATTTGGAGGACAATTTATATTTTTGATTTTTGGTACCAGTTACCATGACAGTCAGCTGTGATCCACGTTTTTATCACTGGCCAACAAACTATATAGCAAACTAGCAAGCTCATAGTACTCTTCCAATTGATAGTTGAGTTTGATGGAACGTGTTTGCCTTAAAAAGCTATGGTACATAAAAAAACTGATGGTCCAACAAATCGTAATCGGGTGTTTTTGTAAAAAAGTGATTAAAAAGGAACTACATTTTTTGGATTTGGTTTATTAAAATTAGTTCCTACTTAGATAACTGTACCAAATGTATATAGGTCCTTCAAAAATAACGAATTTTGACCAGCTCCTTTTGGAGCCGGAGATATGTTTAAAACTGAAAGCAGAAGCCTGTTCATATTTTATTTTGAGGGCACAAATGTGGTTCCGACAAAGGAAAGGTACGATGAAATAAAATTGGCGGTTACAAAAAGTGTATCTGAATACACAGACTTCTAATACACAAAATCAACCGCCAATTTTATTTCATCGTACCTTTCCTTTGTCGGAACCTCAAATATGGGATAAACTGCGCATTAAGTTTCAGAAAGACATGCTTACGCACAAGAAAGCTGTTATTTTTCAGAAATCCTTGCTTGATGTTTCTTGCTTAAAAATAAACCATGGAAAACGCTGAGTCCCAAAAATCGGATTTCGTACGTTGTTTTAGGTCATCTACACAGTAGGCACACTATTTGAAAGTTTGGTGAAATCTAAAAATTTACTGGGTCAATCAAGAAAAAAGACGATCATCGTTCATGTTGAAGCGTTTCATGTTACCACTTCAGATACACAAATAAGCTGTCAATATTTATTACAAGGTTAGTGTGTTACCAATTGCATTGTTCGGCTAATCAAAACTTTGTCTTTGATTGACTAATGTTCAAGGTTGAAATCAAATAAGTATGAGCATCTGGGCAAGGTTCAGTTTTATGATAAACTTGTATAATGTGGTTTTGGCACACTCGACAATTTTACCATTCGTAAACAATTCTAAGCTTAAGTTAGTGAATGGTACTTTTTTTTCTCGAACGTCTGTGACAATACTACATCCCATTTCGTGCGGAACGGTAATAATTTTCGGTGTCAAATAGGTCTCTTAATGCAATTTTCTGTACAGTTACTTGGTAAGAAATTATACATACCTATATATATTTATGCATATGGATTTAGATTTGTGTTTTTTTGCCAATGGATGTCTAACTATTTGTCTTTGAATTCAATTATGCTAATTTATGTTTATTAATTGTGTTTAAGAACGAGAACGGTTAAGCCAGCAGATTACCTCGGTGCGTGACGGTTTCTCTTGATACGTATTTGCGGTAAGATAACGATTGTCTTTACATCTTATTTATAAAATTAGTGCATAATGCTTTCACAATATGAGGCTTTCACATTTTATCATAAATGAATTTATATAATGCCAAACAATATAAAAATGTTTCGACTGAGTTTCTGCAATTGCAGTTGTGCATCCAGAAGTAATAATATAGTTCAATGATCATATTTTTTAAGTAAAATAATCGTATAGATAACTGGATAAATTTAAACCGGTCATACCTTGACGATAAATAGGAATTCATTTTTGTCAGAATATACTACAGATAGAAATTGACAAAATTTAAACAGGCTTTAAAACTTCATGAAAGCAACTTTTATGCTTAAAAAATTAAATTCCATACAAAAACTGAACTAAAATGAAGGACCATTGCATCTTTTACAAATTATCTTTCATTGTAATCAGATACATATGTATAGTACTCACATGAAGTACAAAGGTTGGGAAGAGAACCCAAACATCTTTTGCTAGTGAAACAAATTATCTAACATTTTAATATCCCACTGTACAACGGTATCACATCAAGCTGCACGCATTCTTTTGTCCCCTCATTTTGGAATTTTTTGTTTTTAAATATTTTTCGTTGACAACTACTTCCTGAAGTCAACAGTAATGGAAATGTTATAATCATTCGTTACAAACGTTTTTGGTGAAAGAGGTTTCATGAATTTATTTATAACTCCACCTTTCAATGATCTCGTTTTTTTGAGTGAGAACAATAAAAATTTACAATTCACAAGAGGCTAGTTAACACAAGTAGGTATTATATAGACAAAATAACTGATCCATTCCAGAGGGCAACCAAGGGCAGATGTCTTATCTAGTGCTATGATTTATTTATGTTTTTGGAATATATTTGAATATCTAAGTTTTTTGAAAACGGTCTGAGTTCTTTCTAATTTGAATGTTCTATTAAAAACTTCGTTAGAAGTAGCGATTTTCAAAATGAAGGACAATTGGCTCTGTAATTACTTTATGAAAAGTATTGGCATCCCTATGTTCGACAAGAGCTGACTTGATCGTTTTTTTGGATATTTAGTCGCCTTCATGATCATGTATGTCGATGTCAATTATAAATTTGTTTCAGTTGCAATATATTTTGTACGATACGTTTGGAATCATTGGAAAATTGTCCTTGCTTAACTTATTGCATGCTTAATAAGCCAAATTTTCGCCCAGAAAAAATCTAAAGATTCCTCCTATTTGGTTGGTTACATTTGTGATGTATAGAATAGCACACCAGTTCCTTATCCATCAGTAGTTACAAAAGAACAAACACCAGGGGGAGATTTTGAAGGCATTCAGTGATTTTCACAATAATGGTGCTACCTACTTTTACCTACCTACGATAAAGATCTTGAATAAGCAATATTTATCATACATTTTTTGCTCGTATTGTGGAATGTGTTTCATTGTTATGATTATACTGACGTACTCTACAAGTGGTTTTCTTTGACTGAATCGGGTAAAATAATAATGCCTGCCAAAGTTAGTTTTGGAGAGCATCATTTTCAAGCTTCAGGTAGGTGCAGTAAACTGCTGTAATTTTTTGGTTGTTCGGGTTTTTATTCCAGTCTAATATGTAGCTGCTTCATCCGGCAATATAAAATTGTCAGGTAATATAGCCATAACAATTTCACTTTATCTCACCAAAGGCAACCTTGTTTACGAAACAGCCCTGTTCACTCAAAATAGCCCCGGTCGCCAAAAAATAGTCCTTGGCACGAATAAATAGCACTGATCACCAAGACTAGAATAGTTTCGAGTAAATAACACTGGTCGCCAGTAAATAAGGATGATTATTTAAGCCACCTTAAATCGAGAGGCTGGTTATTTAAGTTGTCAAAAAACGGCTTAATTAATCGGTCTGACTTGTCAAATAACCTGATTGGAGTATGAAATAACTTCCAAGCGACCTAAGTAAATAGTTTTTCAGTAAAATTGGTAAAAAATTGTATTACAAATCGAAAATTCATTAATAGAAAAATCTTTTGAAGAGTGAAAATTTTCTTTGCATATTTTTTAAGTAAATCAATTTATTTTTTTGTCGTGTTATAATGCAAAAGAAGGTAAAAATTATCGATATTTTATGGCAAAAATAATCGACAAAATTCATCATTACATTTTGTCGTACGTTTTGGGTCATCGTTATGATTGCTGCCACAGCGGCTTTTTACTTGTGACTGAATAAGTATTAGAATAGGTCCATGACTATTGGAATGGTGAAAAAATAGTTGTGAGGTACAGACTTGAATTTTTTTAAATTGTTGTCCTCGCCTAGAATAGCTACGGGGTACAATATTTTGCCCCTGACACCACCCGTTCTGGGGCAAGGGGCAACCAAAGTTGCAACAATGACAACACTAGTTTTCGCGTATCTCCGTCATTTATTGTTCGATTTTGGTAACCAAGGTACCAAAATGTTTGCAAGAAAATTCTCCAGGTTAGTCAAGTATTGTATTTCGAAATTCAATTTTTTAACGAAGTTACAGGACTTTAAACTTGGTTTGGTAATTGGTTATTTTTTGTCGAATTTTTTGTCAAAGTTTGTTTATAGTCCTGTAACTTCGTTAAAAATTCGAATTTCGAAAAACAAAATTTTACCATCCTGGAGAATTTTCTTGCGAGCATTTTGGTACCTTCGTTACCAAAATCGAACAATAAATGACGGAGATACGCGAAAACTAGTGTTGTCATTGATGCAACTTTGGTTGCCCCTTGCCCCAAAACGGGTGGGTCAGGGGCAAAATATTGTACCCCGAGGCTATCCTAGGCGAGGACAACAATTGAGCAGAATTTCAAGTCTGTACCTCACAACGTTTTTTTCACCATTTCAATAGCCGTGGATCTGCACTATACAGAATGGTAGTTGCACGTCTGTCTGTCTGACTCTAATTTTTCACCATACGACGTCACTTGTACTTAAAGTAATGCATGATTCATGATTTAATTGACAATAGCTTTGCAATGTGCTGTTTAACTGTTTACAATGAAAAAGTTGAAAACTTTTGATTTTGACCTTGGGGTTTAACCTAGTGAGCAAAAAATCTCAATTTTTTTGCTCTTGACCATGGTGTCTTACATGCCTGCATTTCATGTGTACAGTTTCCGCACGTTGAGTTATACAAGACACATAGATCTGTATGTACAATTGTATACACTCATCTCTGTATCATTTGTAATATATTTGGCCCGGTATATTTTTTGCTCAGTTATGCCAGTTGAATACACTAACAAAATTACCATGCATATAAATATTGATAAGGCTGTTTGCGGAGAGTTTCAGTGATAGCATGTGTGAAATTTGTTTTCTCATCAATTTGGCTCTGTTAACACAGCAAAAGTAATCTCCAAAATCAAAAACTACTTACAATGCAGGTCAGGGGGTGGGTAATTCAGAATCCAAATGAAAATTACATTTTCTAGGACAGTTTTGCATGCTAATTAATAATATCATAACTATTTTCCCGAATGAACATGCGTGTTGGAATTGCCATTTACCGTAATGCTTAAGAACATAAAGCTTCCTGTCCATCTTTAGGTCGTGAGCTTGCGCTCTTAAGCATTACGGTAAATGGCAACACAAACACGCATGCCCATTCGGGAAAATGGTTATGATATTATTAATCAGCATGCAAAACTGTCCTAGAAAATGTACCTTTCATTCGAATTCTGGATTACCCACCCCCTGACCTGCATTGTTAGTAGTGCTTTGTATTATAATATTAATTCCTGTCCTGATGATCGTCTACATATGAGACCGAAACGTTGACAGATAAAATGTTTTATTTCAACAAAATGTCCTTCAATATCGATAATTCTTTACCAAAAAACTACTAATCTAAAATGAAAACTGAAAAGAATGGAACATCATAAAAACATCCTAAAAATGTTCAAATTATGTAAAAGCAGATTATAATTTTTTCTCGCTTTTTAAATTAACAAAATAACACTACTATGTATTTGAATGTGGATATTTTACACAACCCATACACGAAGGCCTTATAGATGCGATCATTTCCAATTGCTTGCATTTGTAGTTCTGTTCAGTATAGTCTTTTTCTTAGGTCGTCGCACTGACAAGATAGAAGCATTGTAGCAAGTTATATAGAAATATTACAGTCCTTTACATAGAAATATTACAGCCAGTTAAATATAAATATTAAAACCCGTTATATAGAAACATATTATAGCCCGTACTACAGAAATATTATAGTTCGTTCTACAGAAACACTGTAGCCGTTTCTATACAAAAATACTGTAGCACCATATATCGAAATATTACAGCCGGGTCTATAAAAATATTAAAGCCGGTATGTTGTAGCAGCTTATTGAGAAATATTATAGTCCGCACTATGGAAGTATTATAGCTCGTTCAAGTTCAATAGAAATATTATAGACCGTTCTATGGAAATATTATAACCCGCTCTATGAAATTGTTGTAGCACGTCATAGAGAAATAGTATAGCCTGTTGTACGGAAATATTATAACTGTACTACAGAAATATTATAGTTCGTGGTTTAGAAACACTGTTGCCGATTCTATACAAAAATATTGTAGCACTTTATTTGGAAATATCATAGCCGGTTCTAGAACAATATTTTAGAACAATATAACCATTTTTCTTCTCCTATATGGACTGTCAACTCATTTTTTGTAATTATGATGAAAATGTCTGCAATAAAGTACTTAAATTAAAATATATAGCCAGTTCTATAAAAAGTAGTATAAACGGTATGTTGTAGCAGCTTATAGAGAAATATTCTAGTCCGCTCTATAGAATTATTATAGATCGTTCAATATAACTATTATAGTCCGCTTTATAGAAATATTATAGCTCGTTCAATAGAAATATTATAGTCCGCTCTATGGAAAAATTATAGACCGTTTTATGAAAATGTTGAAGCTGCTTATAGAGAAATATTATAGTCCGCTCTATAGAAATATTATAGCCCGTTTTATGGAAGCGTTGAAGCTGCTTATAGAGAATTATTATATTCCGCTCTATGGAAAAATTATAGACCGTTTTATGGAAATGGTGAAGCTGCTTAAAGAGAAATATTATAGACCGTTCTTAAGAAATATTATAGTTCGCTCTATGGAAATATTATGGGCCGTTCTATAGATACACTGTAGCCGGGTCTATACACAAATATTGTAGCCCGTTACATAGAAATATTATTTTCCGTTCTATAAAAACATCAAAGTCAGTTCCCTAGAAATATTTGACCACGTTCGATAGGAAATTTGTAGCACGTTCGTTGGGAAATTTGTAGCACGTTCGATAGGAAATTTGTAGCACGTTGCCTTCCACCAGAAATTTGTAGGAAATAGTGCATGACGTTTTATATACAAAATATACCCCGTTCTATGAAATTATTGTGTCATGTTCTATAGAAATAATATAATACATTCTATAAAAATGTAGAAGTCCTTTTGAATGCGAGAGTTAAATGTGATAAAATCTACGCTCAAAACAGTAAATAAATCAGTATTTCTTGATTTGAATGAATTTCTTAAATATTTTAAAATCGTTTGTATCATAATGCTTTATATTTCTTCATTGTAGTTCCAAAAACAGCTTTAGTTTGCAAACATTTTTATGTTTCGACAGAATTGTAGACAATTAAGTGAAAATATAATTAAAAATCATGGGAAAATATTACGTATTCTTGCTCATTACAAAAGTGACTTGACTAACCAATGTTGGAGCTTCTAACACTCGAATACAAGGCTTAGAGCACTGCTTTAAAACGCATGTCCAATGTTGATAAAAATCGTCCGTTGAATTTTTGTTTAAAGTGTACTTTTTTAAACACAATGGTCATGCATAAAGAAAGGGTTTACCCAGAAATGATTGGGAGGTGGTAGCTCACCCTCATATCAATTAGTTAACTGAAAAATACTAACAAAATGCAGGGCTACATCAAAGTAACGCTATAATATTTATGATCTTATTGAGCTGTGCAAATTCAGCCTCATGTGACAGCATGACGTTTTATTTCAAAATGCTCTCAAAAATTTGCAATTAAAATATTTTATTACAAAATGAAAACAGGTGTTTCGCCAGTTACAATGATAGGAGAGAAGAAACGAATGTTGAGGGCGAGGACAAAAATATATGTCAACAATATAAACACGATAGAGGAAGTAAAGAAGAATTTGCGGGAAGATAGGGAAACAATTTTTTCAACAACTGAGGAATCCTACATCGAGCACAAATACATTAAGTATTGTCTACTAAAAATAAGAGAGTTTGCTCAAAAACAACTCTCGTTTGAAACTTTAACCTCAATCAGAAGATTTCTGACAATTTTTGTCAATCTAAAACATATTTCTGACCTTGATCAACTTGGGTTTTCTTCTTGTCCACATTTTGAACTACTACGCGAAAATGTTTTGTCCGCGGAAGGTATTTACAAAGCTAATGTTTTGCACAAATTACAACAGCTAGTAATTCCTGACATATTGGTATTTGGCGATGTACATTTTTCAAACAATGATGATACCACCAGCTCAACTTTCACTCGCTTGCTGTTGAAATACCTGACTGACTTCAAGACACAATTTCTCGAGCCCTTCCATCCAATGGACTTATTTTCTGATACTTTTCAAGAACATTTTGACCATGATTGGCAGGTATACACCCGTCCACAGAGAAATTTTGGAAATGAACTTACGCGAAGACATGCTTCAAGTTACTCAGATTTGTGTGAAGAAATGAAAAGACTTACCGAAATTGAAAGGAAAATGGTCCCTAATTGGTGTCAGTTGATACAAGATACACTAACAGGGTCTGAATTAAGGGTGGAAAAACGCGGTGAAAGAAAAATCCTACTTATAAACATGCCCATCATCGTTTTGTCGAAATGTTTGCCCACAGTACAAAACTATTTTGCGACAGATTCTAAAATTTCAGAAGTCCATTTTATTGCTAAATACATCTTTTACATAAATGCTTCACTTCATCAAAATATTTGGCATGGGTAAACTATTCTTGTTCTCGCTAGAAAAATTCATTGCTTGACCGATGGTCTAACATGGAATGTAAGTGGATCCATAGGAAAAGATTTTAGCGAAATAAAACCCGTTTTTCCTATCAAGAAAGGGTATTCTGGAGTAAATGGAGAAAACGGAGGTCCAGGTGAAAGCGGTGGAAACATTACCTTCATTGTCAAAGAATATATCAACCCAAACTATCTCTCAATTTACACTAACGGAGGTGCCGGAGGGAACGGTCAGAGGGGAGGTTATGGTCAGCATGGAGTTATGGGTACGGACGGTGACTGGATTAAATTCGAAGATCTCAAGGAGAATTTTGAAAGTCCAATTACACTGTTCGGAAACAAATCAGAAGTAATTATTGGGACTGTCAAGAAATTGCGTAATTGGTCGTCAAATATTGTTGCTGAAAATTTCGTGGGATTCAATGAAATGGGAGAAAAAACAGACAAAAATGCGTTTCCAGAGAGATCAATTTTTATGGCGGGGGAGTTAACTAATGGAGGGAGTTTTGAGTTTTGTTTCAACCAATGGTCCGTTGGAAGAGGTGTCTATCTACTTTTTAACGGAGCAAAAGGCACATTTGGAGGAAGTGGAGGTGATGGAGGATTTGGTGGCTATGGTGGCGAAGGAGGGTTTCCAGGAAACGTTGTCTGCTTAAATTTTATAGGTGAAAGAATGGATGAAAATTTCCAAATATATGCATCTCGTGGGAGCCTTGGGAACGATGGAGAAAACGGTAAAGATGGAGAGAATGGTAGGAATGGTGAGGATGGGTTGGATGTAGGCTACGTACACATTTACAACAAAAGCATCAAATATTATCCACCGGGAAAATACAAAGTTGTTTCATGTTCACAAACAGACACTTCCGTTGAATGCAAACACCATAACAGTCATAGGGCCATCCAAACTCACAATCCCGAGAAAGTACCCCCACAAACGTCAAAAAAAGTAAAGAGAGAAAGAAACAACAGAGCTAATGCTCAGAAGCAAACACCAATCGATTTGGAGCATGCTTTTAAGCAACTTAGTAGTTTAAATTTGAGCACGTTTAGAACTGAAAATAGAGAACTGCTTAGAACTACACGTAGTGAGTGGAACGAAATACGGGAAATAGCAGAGCACACAGTTCGAAGCATTACACAAAATCGGGACACTTCTGAAGCGATTCGAGTTACCTACACAATTCCGGATGGCCACATTACAAGTATGAATGGTTAGTTTTCATATATTCACACCTGAATTCACTACTTGCATACATTTGGATAATATTGCACTCTTATTAGTTATCGAGTTACAAAACAAGAAAAACTGTTACACATCATATTCCTTGTAGCTAAAGCATACTTTATGTAGTTAAAAAACTGCTGTTATGTTTTTTAATAACGTCATTAATAAACCGCACTTATAATTTTTTATTATACTTTTTAGACCGTATGGATGAAAAATCATAGCAAATCATTATATTTTCAGACTTAAACAATTTCGTCGGAAGTAATAATTTTATATTAACACCAGCCACAATAAATAACAAAATCATCTAACTCGAGGCTACTAGTAACACAATACCAGAATATTACAAAAACTTGTTCATACTAAAAGAACAGTATTTGATTCGTTTATAAAACCGACTAATAGGTCCAGGGTTTAACTGTGATAAGAACGTCGGGAAAGTAAGAAAACATAACTTCTGTGTTGTTCTTACAGCGAACTACTTATGCTTATTTTCATGAAAGAGGCAATATTACTCATATATGTACAGTAACTGAAGTTATCCCAAGATTCTTTTAGACATGCGTTCATACTTTCATATGCTCTATTCAAACAGATATTTCTTCATACTCATCTGCCCAAAAACCTGGAATGAATCTGGATACGTTTATGAAGAATGTAAGAAACCATCCTTCATTTGTTTCGCTACAAAACAGCTTCGTTTATCACGAGCAGTATATTATCGAACAAGCATTTGGGACTGAACACAATTCTCTTACAAGATCTTTTAATATAACTGATACAAGTAAGTGGACAATTCCACCAGAAAAAAATGCAGTAATTAAGGAGCTATTTCATAAATGTTTGACTACAGCAGTATGCAATTACAACTGTTGTCCTTTGGAGGAAGAAATTTTAATACTGAATAAGTTAGAAATGTCTAATGACGTCGAGGGACCGAATTTCAGCCACGATGAACAGTGGAGTGAAGTAATTTCTGACTACATCAGGCTCCTGTGGCGAAACATATTTAAAGTCACAAAATCTGTCATTGAGTTAGTTGCTGAGCTTTACCAAAAGAAAATACAATTTTACGAAAGAGAAAGCATCACACTTAATGACATGTTTGCAAAACACAACCGGAAATTAAAACCAAAACAAGATTGTTACCATATCATGGTATTAGATGAAATCACGTTCTGTCGAATTGTCCCAAATCGTGACTGGAGGAAACAAGCAAATTGTATATCTTCTTTACTAGGAGAATACAGAAAACCAGAATTTTCTAATCTCGTTAAATACGCTGCTTTAAAACAAAATTTCATAGACCAGTTAGCCAATAACATCAATGTTCATCCCGCATGTGTTAGTGTGTTGATCGATTCATGGCCAAGAGAACTTTTTATGATGTTTTGGGATCTAAATTTTACCAATTGCGAAGAAATTAATTGGCCTGCTTTGTACAACGTAACTACTGAAATTGCAGATTCTCGATGGAATCATACAAGTATGTTTCCATCGTTAGCCATTATGTCAATGTTGGAACACAGCTCTTGGTCGAAAGAACTCTGCTTTTTGTTGATTATGAAAGTTAGTCCAGTAAATTTGCCTGTATATTTACTTGCAAATTTTAGATACATTTTAGATAAAATTCCGAGTACAATAATTGACAGATTATACCCAGTGTGTTTAACGGGGCTAAAAACTTGTCGAGAGGATGTTTTATTGATTTTTTTTACTTTTTTTCAAAACGTGGCTGAGCTCTCGACGTTAAATCATAATGAATTTTTGGCTTTGTTAGACAATGTCGCTTCCACAACTCAAATTTTGCATCAAATTGATGAAATCAACATCCGCATTTTGCTTAAGGAGCTTGACAAAAGGATATCCTGGATTGATTCTGAAACACGCTTCGCCGAGGCTTTGTATGACTTTCACGGAATAATAGAAAAGTATGGCAAGATCAAGGCAAACATGTTTCTGAGTATCTTATTGGACACGCCCGCCGAAAGAATTGACACCAGTATTTCCGATCTCTTTCAAAATATTCATCATGGTCGACTTAAAATAAGCGATATGAATCTGGAGATTCTAAAAAATTCTGAACGTTTATCAGATTTTGTGACCCAAATAGAAAGTCAGAAAGAAGACATCAAAGAACAAGATTTGGAAGCCCTGGTCACATTTGTTTTACTGGATCCCGAAACTGATAACCTGCTTAAAGAAGATCTAAAGAATTGGTGGGAAATGAATAAATTTGCGTCATTTTGCACTCTTAGGTCCACTCAAGTAGGAAAACATCATGAAGCCAACCAGGAAACGGTCATAAAAAATCAAGGTGATTGGATCCTCGAGATTCAAAGTAAGGTTAAAAATGGTTTCAAGCAAGAATTACTGGCTGAAGTCCTTCATCGCGTTGATTTGGTCATCAATAAGCATTTCAATCATAAACTAAGATGCACCCAACACTTTGCTGTTATAATAGCAATTTTGTCAAAGCAAAAAATGTTGGCGGAAATAAGCACAGGGGAAGGGAAGAGCTACATTGTCTTAGCTCTGGCCATTATAAAAGGTTTATGTGGCATACACACAGATATCATTACTAGCTCAAAGGTATTGGCTCAGCGAGACGCCAATAATTTCCATAAAATATATCAAGAATTTGGCTTGAGCGTTGGACATATCACAATGGAAAACTCGATGGAAAGGACAACAAACTACAATAAAACTGTTGTGTACGGAGAGGTGTCTCAATTCCAAAGTGACTTCCTGCAGGATCGTTTCTACAATCAAAACGTTCGTGGGTCTAGACCCTACGAAAGCATTATAATTGACGAGGTTGACAGCATGTTTTTGGACAAAGGAAACAATGTACTTTATATGTCACATTCCCCCAGTAATTTGGATGAAGTGGAAAGCATTTTAGTTCACATCTGGGTACAAACCCTTCAAATGCTAAATTCAGATGAATATGAGCCTTTACAACTTCACAACAAT
>JAQFZG010002899.1:0-15040 GCA_034695465.1 Entomobrya nicoleti | reverse complement strand
TGAAGTTTTCTGGTAGCGTATTTGCGCTACCAGATTGTGATAATCGATTTATTTACGGTAGCACAAATACGCTACCAGGAATAATATTTTTATTTTATTTTTAAGGTAGCGTATTTATGCTACCAAAAGGTAGCGCATTTGTGCTACCATGGTAGCGTAAATACGCTGCTGATCCTCCACTGAAGTAGCACAACAATGTGCTATTTTTGTAGTGTACTTGAACAATATCGAATTAAACAAGGTAACATCAAGGTAATGTGCACTCTCACAAAACAAGAAAATAAAGTAGCAATTTACTTTGCGCTCTACTTCATGTGCATATTTTACCACTAAATTATTTTGTTCTGCTAAATTCTCTGATGATGAAATAAAATTGGTCAAGGTATAGGTATGCTATTAGCAGAGTTTTGGTGCGTTCACTATTTTTAGAAGAAAAAAATGTAAAAACCATTAGAAATAATAATTACGAAGCTACTAAAATAAGTACACTTTAAATGCATACTATTATCAATTAAAGTGGTTATGGTTTTGGTTTTATTTCACCTTGAATCTAATACTTTATTATTATTTTTGCAGAGCCCGTAACAGAGGTAGTTGGTGGTCCAGACCTTTTTATCGATCGCGGCAGCACAATCAACCTAACTTGCACTGTCAAGTTTTCACCAGAACCACCATCGTATATTATTTGGAATCACAACAGTAATGTAAGTTAAATAAATTATTTATCTAATAATTTATTTCTAAAATAAGCTAAAAATAATAATTTCTCCCAATATGCAAATATTATTAGTAAATTTCCCAAAATAAATTGTCAATAAAAGTTTTTCCATAAACAAATCTTCCCATTCACCAATACTAAATCGGCTTCCAACCTAAATTTATAAATTATAAGATGACAAACAAGTACGACAACCCAAGTCTCTAATAAATTTTTATGAAAATTTTCATTTAAAGATATCCCGAGATATGCTATCTCAATAAAAAAACCAATTACCCGCATAAGACCGACATGCCTAAAAATACACATTTATTTATTATGAAGCCTTACACATCATTTTTTCGTCTGTTTGCTAGTTTGCGTAGCCAATGACGCAATCTTCCAGATAGTAAAGTATAGTTCTGGTTTTGCCAAGCACAGCTGGATTCTCAAGAGTATTTTCTACCACAAAATAATTAACAAACCGGAAAACTACAAATTGGATTGAGCTTCTCTTCTCCCAAATGGCTCAGTTAGAAAATTTGCAATCAAAATCAGTGGCACTCCAGAATAAAAAAATTGTCCACGAGAGAAAAAAAACTATATACGCTTATTCGAATATTTGTAAAAATGGAATATCCACCCATCTTTGGATAGATCCTTAAGGAGATTGTGAGTTTTTTCGTAGAAACTAATGACTTCCGCACACATTTTCTAATTTCGTATATTGACCCCATATATTACGCAAATAGCGAGTAAACTCGTTAAAATTTATATCGATATTTTCAAACTTGTACATATTTTCTAAAGAAAAATGAATATTCAAAGCCAATTTCATTCGAATTTAAGACGAGCATTTTAAAGCATCTTGTCATTTTGAATTAATTGAATGACAAAAAAACCTTTGAACGTTTTTGAAGCCTTATGCAAAATCCAATCATTGAGAAAATCAGAAACGGCAAGCCCTCTCAAGTCAAACGGCATAATATTTTTTTTACCAGCAGTTCCATTTCCAAACATCTGCCTATTTCAATCTCTCACACAGCTTATTATAAGTGAAGGAGAGAGGAAAGTCAAGCCAATTTAAAATCAAGACGTGAGATTATAATGACAAACGTATATTTTCCATAGGGACTTAAATTCATTCAAGTACAAAAAAATTGGCTTATTTGACTCTTGACTCAATACGTCATTTCGTGAATACACGTTAACTATCTATTTAAGCCATTTAACTGTTTAGCGATTTGAAAAAGGGATAAAAAACGAAACCCTCAAACGTGTGTCCTTTATAACAAATTTGTCCATAACCAATATAAAATATATCTGCAGTGACGTGTTTTAACTTACAACTTTCAAAAGTCGTCATTTAAAAAATCCAAACAAATTGAAAAAAGTGTTCCAGTTTTTATACAACTTTTCCTTCTGGAAACTTTTTTAGCTTGTATTTTACGACCCACATATTTTTTTCTCATTTCGATATAAAAAACCTATAAAAGTTGTTGACGTCAGCAGTTCCGCCCGGCTCTAGCGAAATTGTTCAACAATTTTATGGTTGTTGACGTGATGTCGCCTGTCATCACATTTTATATAAAAAAACTGCACACACGTTGCAAATAAAAGTTTTGCAAGCGCATTTTTTCATTTCTTCCCATAGTATTTCATCAGAGATCTTTTGTATTTGAAACAAGAGATATTTCTAAACTCTTTTGGTCTTCGTTAGGTCCCTTTAGAGTTTTGTTTCAAATTGAATAGGTAAATTTATGTCAGTGGAGTATATCGAGTGAAATAAATTAGTAAAAGTTTAGAAATAAGAAAACGAATACTCGAATTCGTTTTATGGATAATGTTTCATTGTAATTTTTCATTGTTTTTTTACAAAAGTATGTAATAGCTTAAGTTATTTAAAAATTATTTCGTTTGTTTCAGATAATAAGCTATAACTCTCCAAGAGGCGGTGTAAGTGTCCTAACCGAGAAGGGCGAAACGACAACATCCTATTTACTAATTCAACAGGCTAAGCCCACTGACTCTGGTCGTTATTCTTGTAATCCTTCCAATGCTGCTGCGCATAGTATCAACGTCCATGTACTTAATGGTAAGTTTATATATATTTAAAACTTCTTACTTCCATCATTTATTTATTTATAATGCAAATATAGTTATGGATATACATGCTTGATGCACGCATAAAGCTTTGAGTGAATATTTTATGCTGAGCAAAACAGAAAAAGAAAAGCGATTTTTCATTCCTATTTACTTTCCCTTTTCTGCCTTTGAAAGGTAAAGAAAGCAACGTCATCATGTCATAACATCATAAATTGTAACTTATTTTTTATTCATTTCTCATCGTCACTTTTACATACGCTCCCTAAATAAATAAATAGCTACAACACAAATTACTTTGTGATGAGTGAATAGCTGGAAAAGTCATTTATCAAAAAAGAGGAAATTGGGTTTTTCATTTCATCGCTGTGGTTTTTTAAGTGTTGACGTTTTATGATTTCAAAGAAAGTAGAGCAAAGTAACAAAATGGCGGGAAAAGGAAATAAATGCATTTTCTGGTTTCGTAAGAAATACATTTCTTTTTATGCTTATTTACGTTGAATTACATAAACTATTTGTTATTTGCCGTTAAACGATTCTAAGAAGTAGTGCGCATTGAAATGTTTCACGCTTTGTAACATTCTAAAAGTTTGAAAAGTTATGTTAATTAAAACAGCAAATGTATTCATTTGACATAAACACACTTTTGCTTGTTGGCAGAGATGACAGCTTACACAAATTATTTATTTTAGATGTCGACAGTCTTAACAAAACAGCCAAACAAACACGTAATTATAAATAACATTCACGTTATATAGCTCTACAATGAAACAACGTGTTTTACAAGAAACCTTTGAAAATTGTTTGAAATAAAATAAAATGTCATAAAGAGTTTGAGTTAAAATTGCTGTATTTTATTATTGGTACAATAACTGGTTATATAATTCACATAAACGTAGAAAAATTGAACCACTGTTTAAAAACTAGCTTTGTGGAGCACTTATGAGGCAACCGTACTTTAAAAATCTTAAAACACGTGCTACAAAAATATTGAACGCTCGTCTATCGCTATCAATTTTACTGGGACCATTAGCCTTTAATTTTAGGCTTAATAAATGACGTGTTGTATGAACTTGATAATTTACCACTGATATTATTTCCCTTGGGTATAATTAACGCAGTATCTTTCTTCCTTCTGTAGTGTTTACAAAACATGGTAAAATATTGTTTATTTTGGGAAAGTTTCTTTGATGAAGTATCAAGGGGAAATATATTGTTTACATTTTCGCACCAAAGAATTGATCAAGTGATTATTATGACTATAATGGTATGGTTTCTATTTAGCTTCCCCTTTATTCAGAAAATTCCCCTTCGTTTTTGATTTCCCTAATGTTTGATGACTATATAGTGATGGCAGAAGGAATACATAGTAATATATACACTAAAAGAGTACCTTTCTAGTTTATCATTAAAACGGTAAATATTTACAATAAAATGGTCAAATTCTTTTGTGGGTTGAATGATGACTGGCTTACAATTTTTAATGAGGCCAATGGCGTCGTTGAATGTTTTTTATTTGATATTACACTGAAATTATGCGGTGGGAAATAATCGTGAACAACTATACTCAATTTTTGGGTTTCTATATATTTTAGTACGGCTTATATAAATATTTTACCACTTTTCTTAATTACCATTGCACAACAGGTAATAAAACCGACTTGAAATTATCTTGAAGTCACTATGCATGTTAATTAAAGTCTGAAATATGCACAATAAAGGGATATTCATTAGAATTCGACATATATTCAACATACCCTAAGGCGAATACACGGCTAAATATACGATAAGCCATACTTGTAGCACTGGGTAGGGATATCGAAATATATATAGCGACTTAAAACTTTGACTGGGGTCAATGACATTTTTATTTAAACAAAAAAGCTCACTGCTGAAACTTTTATTTCAATCTACAATGAGGCGAATGGCAAATGAAATTTTGGGTTATTCCACTGTATAACATTTTGAACATCTCTGCATTTATCTGAATTCGATGCTACTACAAACGTACTAAATAGCATTTTAAAAACGAGTAAAAGAATGGATAAACTTTTCCTTTGAAGTGGGATTTTATACGAAAGAGCATGAATGAATGGAAAAAGTTTGAATTCGTTTGAGTAAAAAAAATAGTATGAAAAAATGATGATTTGAAAACAGTATTACCAGGTATAGTATAGCTTTCATTATGCCTTAATATACATTTATTCAAATTTTATTGAAATCTAGAATAAAATCAACCCTAAAAACGAACTACACACTTTAAATGTTAAGAGACACACATTTACAAGATATTGAAATAAAATGTTAAACACCTTTACTTTTTCTCTATTTTTGCAGGTGAGCTACCAGATGCACTTCAAACTGGAGGACAAATGCCACAAAAGATTCCATTGAAATTGTGTCTCTTCTTTACCCTAGTATTAATATTTGGTATAGCCTAACTCAAAAATTGATATGCATAAAAAATTTACAATCAAAAGTTCAACAAAAATTGTCTACACTTATGATAAAAAATTAATTAAAAATATATACATAAATAACGTCTGCAAAAAAGTAGTTTGTCTATTTTAATAAAATTGTGATTTATGAAATTTTGAATAAAAGAAATTATCAATTTTATCCTATAGCCGATCGTATTAGTGCAAGCATACTCTACTAACTGGCAAACATTTTGGCTGCATTGATGTTGATAATTCATCACAGATAAATTTTTTGAGTACTCTTTTTCCTACATTGCATAGCTCTTCGTATAACAAATATTTGTACATGAAATTATACATAGATAACAGTCATACCTGGAATAAAATTAAACACCTATATTTTATTTCATAGCTAGTTTGCTTTCTGGTTGGAGTTTTTCGCTCCAACACACCTTTCCATTGTAGCAGAGTTGCAAAACTGAGGATAATTCTCCTAAAAAAGGAATTCGAGGAATAATACAACATTTGATCAGGAGAGAGCGAGATTCCAAATATTTCCAGTAGAACGCCCGTTCAAAGAAACCTTCCCGAATCATATTTCAGAGTTTAGGCCAACTAAATAATTAAACAAGTGTTGTTAGGATGGCAATGGTAATGGTAATGGTAATGGTTTCGTTTTCCATTGTTGTACGAATTCAATTATATTCCTTGTCAAAAAAAGTTGCAATTTTCACATGAAATTCAATTCATAAGTGGATTCTTTTTAACCCATATTTTAATTGGATCATCTCTATTATACATTACAATATACATGAACAACAAATCATACTGGGATTCGAATTTATTGAAGGTTTCGCAAGAATAAAACGAACTGGTAAGCATGTAGTATTAATTTGCAAAACTTTACATTTTTCACTTACAATAAATTCAATACAAAATTCCAACGCAATTTTATTAGAGTTGAAATGAAATTGTTTAATTATTAACCAATCTTTGTAAATTTTCATAAGTTTTGACACAACCCAAAAAAAACAATTTTATTTTAGTAAAGGAAAATCTCTGATTAGATTATTTTTAAACCACATCCCGCAATCATTTTAATGACTATAGACATTTATTGTTCATTGTGTTTGACGAATAAAAGCTGAATATTTCATTAATTAGCGTAACACCTCGCCTGCTTAAGCAACAGGTTACTTTTAAACAAACTTGACACACTTGAATGCTAACAAACTCTTTAATAAATTAACTTTACTAGTTGGGAAGTGAAAACGTAAGTGTGGAAACTATTTTTCTAACGATAAAAACGAGTTTTTTAAAAGCAAGTCATGAAAGCTCCTTTTTCTCCAAAAGTTCTCAAAAAAACTCCATCTTTTCTAACCTTGAAAAAATAAGCAGCTTACAAATTGCTTGCTTCATGGTCGAGCAGATGTTTTATTCACATAGCTCTCTGAAACAAGTCTAAAAATTTCCCAAAACTCACGTGTTTCTTATTGTCTTTAAATCTAGAGCAGACACAAGGTGTGCAATTCTAATGTATTAATAATAATCTTGTTAGTTCACCTTCACAAGAATAAACAGAGTAATTCTCTTTTTAGTTTGTCTTTCAGCTCACGTTTTTTGGTACATATGCTCTCCTATATAGCAAAGCAATTGCTTTACCTTTTTGGTGAAATGTTTTAGAAAAAAATACCCTTGACCAGATTTTAAAGTTATTTTTTTGTTTTATTCCTGCCAAATTTGTAAAATAAATCGAATTATTTATCACACGATATCATGGACGTCCTCATTCAAACAAGGTCAGTTTTCTGTTTCATCTCTCAACTTAATTTACTTTTTTTCACTTTAACGCACGACTAGCCCGACCTAATTTACTTGTTGTAATAACATCCTCTAGCGAATTGCTTTTGCTCAGTACCGACCTTTTTTATTATTTTGGATTTATTGTCTTTCCTATCATTCATCTCTGTCTAGAGAATTGGACCACAGTTTATTGCTTCTCATCAATTGTCTCTCACTTCCAGTAAAACTAGTAATGGAAAAAATCGACTGACGTTCAGTAAAAAATACTGCAGTATCCAGAGTATTTGTAGCTGACTTAACGTTTTTATTTTTAGTAAAACAAAAGCAAGGCTTGGCAACAAGGGATATATTGAGATTTACAAGAGCATTTCTTGATTTGTGATATGACAGTGGAATGCTAAAGGTTATAATCATATGGTCAGATAAACTTACACCATTCTTTAACAAAATGTTATTTTTCTAAAGGAAAACCTGATATGAATTGATATTGAAGTAACGACCTTGTCAAAATTCATATATAAGTATATATGTCAACTTAATGTATTTATGTATGTCATCTGAGGGTACATGTACATGTCACTCACTAAGATACAAAAACATGTCAATGTTTTCAAGGTTTTCATTTCCCTCGTCACAACCATGGTTTTTCCGATGACAGTTTGCATAATATATTAATAGGCTGCTTGTAGACTGTCAATTTATATGTCTCAGCACGTTTTTTCATTTATTTTATGGTATAGATGACATGAATGCCGATTTATCCATCTTGTACATATTTGCAATAGAAATAAATTCAAATGTCATATACAGTCTCCAAGGTAAAGTTTGCATTTTTTTCAGAAAAATCGTATCTGTTTCGAATTTAGTGTATTTATATCTGAGGCTGGCATGCATACAACTGGTTTGTCGGTTTTAAATTCCTAGGATGTAGATCAAGCGTTCTACCTGGGAATATAGCTGCATCTTGTTTAAATTTAAAAAGGAATAGTAGTCCAGCAATGAATGTAAAATTTGTTCAGTTTTTTTAGTTCATCTTACCATTTTATCAGATCAGACATTTGAAAAGTTTTGACTTTATTTTATTTATTTAGAGATTTTTATTTTTTGAAGTTTTCTTCCAATTTTTTGCTTTACGTGTTGTGTTCGTTGAAATGATAGGGAATTGGAGTGGACTGGACTGACATTTCTGAAAATAAATGATCATACTCGTCTTTTGCACGAGTCCACATCATCTTTGTATTTTCTGCAATTGACGTGCTGGGAATTGGGTGTGAAGGCTCGGTGAATCCAGCCGTCGGAAACAATTTCCTTCTCATCGACAAACAACACCACACTACACTGCGTGCTAAGTCCTGGCTTTGGCATGGGGAATGGGAAAAGATAGAGAGTGGACGGGATGCGAAGATCGATTTGATATTCTGTTTGGTTTACTTTTCTATCACATGATATATACATACTTGTTTTTTTTGAAAAACTGGTAAAGAAAACGTTGGTAGGGTTTTTGCTTTCATTTTTTCGTGTCACAATTGTACATACATACAAAGCACCATCACTAGCTGAAATAGGAAGATTGTCCAGAATATTTTTGTGTCGCTAAAAATATGTATTTGTTCATAAAAAGAACTATGGTACGACCTTTAAACCTCAGATATCTCCTTTCTTTAAAAAAATATCTTCAACAATCATCTCACCTTTTCTTTAAAATTCCCAAGATAACCGATATGAACGATTTTGTAAAAGTGGGACTCCAGCCTAAAACATATCTTTCACTTATCATCCCATTTTGTTCATTCTTCACTATCTGGACATAAACTTGTAAAGGAAAACAAACTTCATCAAGAAAATAGCTCATCATCGAAAATGGGATCACAACAATATAATACGATGCATTACATCACTGAACCAAAAAACCTAACCAGCATTGAAAATTTGGTGGTTGTGTTGTCAGCTTATATATTTTTAAATGGATATTGCGCTCCTTCGCTTTCACTCACTTTCTCTAAATGAAAGTCTATATGGTACAATGAGCATCATTGCTGTCTTAAAATGTCCTTGTGATAACCCAATCTACTTTTTTGTATCTTAATTCCGCTAAGAATATTCTGAGTATCATTCAGCAAATAAAACCGAAACCCACAGTCCTTTTTTTAGAGAAGAGAAATCCAAGAAATAAAATATGTCGGTGAATTACCCTTACCCTTCCTTTTTCCGAATGCCATGTTAGACTTATACGTAGAAAAATAATGTTTGTTTCAAATAAAGCGAACTTGCTAAGAAATGTAGGCTACTGCTTATCTCTCCTTTCTTGAGAAAGGAAGACGTCCAAGTTTGCTTTTGCAGTACGCATAATAAAAAATGTTTCAGGGGTAGGCAAGGCAATATGTGAAAAGTAGCAAGGTTATAATTCACTTGGGTCAAGTCGAGTTTGAAATAAGATACAGAGACATGCATCTTTGTACTTTGTAAACCAAAACCTCTAGAACGACTTGTTTACTCGGGGAGGGAAGGTTTTTTTTGAAGGACAAGGTAGGTAAGAAGCTTCTACTGTAAATTTTTACTTTGGCATGTACATTCCAGTTAAAAGGTTAGTTGCAAAATTTTGGTATTGCAAAAACAGCAATTTGTTTAAATGACGAGCTAGTGCCTTGTCTTTAATCCTAACGTGCACATGATTTTAATGTCCTGTTAATGCAATACAGTTTAAAAAATTCTTGGATAGAAGGAAAGTGCAAAAAAATTAAATAGTTTTCAGAAAATTTTAAACATTTGAATTTTAACAACTTTAAATTTGTCAAATTTTTAGACTTTAATATTTTCAAATTTCTACGTAAAATACTATAGTCGTTGTAGTATTTATACAGATCCTTTTAGGTTTGTATCAAGTTTTTTAATAGCATGCCATGTCCAATGTATCAAAAACTTGTATGCATGTTATATGGCCTTATATTGTAGTCTAAAGTTGTTCACTACAGTTTGTCATGAAATTTATGACAAGAACTACAAGTCGAGCTGGACGTTTTCCTGGTTTTTATTAACTTTTTATATGGTTTGGATACCATTTGGATCATTGTACACCATACATACTTTTTTGTCAGCTAAGTTATAGTTTTCAATGCTTTTACCTTTCATACAAACTTTTTTCCTGATAACATCCTATTCCTCCGTCTTTTCCAGAATATCTGGGAGTGACATCAGAAGAGTTCATAATCTCTCAACTTTCTTCCTTTTCGAAATATCAGGTCAGGTTTTATAATGTGAGTAAAATAGTTTTAAAAATATGTACTTCATTTTTCTCTTGGGTTTTATATTTCCTAAGTTTTAATTGTTCAACTGAAGAAATTTTCAACATAGTCTCTATTATCACTACATCATTCCCAAGGAATTTGCTGTATGGAGTGTTAATAATAATTTAAATTTCAAAAAATGATTTCGTGGATTATTGGATATTGACTTGAAATAAAAAATATAAAAGGAAAGTCTATAAGAATTGTGTTTAGAAATAAAACGCGTGTAAAACGAGTAATTTTCAAAACTTTGTCATATTTTACTTTGGTAGCTCATTTTGTAAAGAAGCAAAGTGGCATATTTACAACAAGACCTTGGAAGTATTGCGGAAAACCTGAAAGAAAAAAATTATTAAATTCCCTTAACCTAAAATTCAGGTTGACGAACAGGAATGTTTTTTAACCACCGGAAACAATTTTTACTTATCTAACATACATACACGTTATTCAAACAATCCTAACGTGTTATCTAACCATCGATACACAAACATGTAAAAAAATTGACAGGCTTACATCACTTTCTTATGCTGCATTTGCCACAACCGTGTAAAATGTTTGTTCTCTTGAATCACCTTGAAAAATGTAACAAGCTCTTGAACCAATATTTTAGGTATACTCGGAAGATAAGAAATGGCGTTGTGTTTTTTGGATCAATATAAGCATGCCATATAAACACTACATATAACGAATTCTATAGATGAAAATGGCAGCACATCTGCGTTTTCCTTTTTTTTTTGAAAATACGTCCTTTCAAGATGATGAATTTTGTAAAATAAGATGAAAAATGTTTTTTCTAGATTCCACTTCTTCGTAACAAATAGCATTCCGTTTTCGTTGCACCGAATGTGTAATTCATTCATAGGTGTACAAAACTCGAAAAGCTAGACTCCATTAAGGAAACTAGTTGTCTAGTGTCTCATTGGGAGAACTGAAGGTCATATATATTTTTGAACGCTACTTATTTGTCCTATTTGTCTCGTCAGTTAGCATTCAATTTATTCATTGCATC
The DNA here is from genome assembly GCA_034695465.1 of Entomobrya nicoleti. Classification (NCBI taxonomy): domain Eukaryota; kingdom Metazoa; phylum Arthropoda; class Collembola; order Entomobryomorpha; family Entomobryidae; genus Entomobrya; species Entomobrya nicoleti. The sequence continues at coordinate 3,724 of JAQFZG010002899.1, read as the reverse complement.
TATAAGTCTTGTTATAAAAGAGTCAGCTAATGCCTTTATAAAATGTTTTAGTCATAGAGGCTCTCTAATTTGAATACACTAATTTTCACTAAATAATAATTCTAAAGGTAAAGTTTAAAAGCACTTTAAACATGATGCAATGTCGATTTTCACCAAGTGTCACCATTTAAATTTGGCAACTTTATGTATCGTAGGAAGTGTCGAAGCAGTTAGTTTTTGCTCCCTTGGCCTAAAAAATATATTATAATATAGTTCCGTTTCTTTGTAAAAAATATTAAGTAGAAAAAATGACGTTATTTTCATGACTTCATGATTTTTGAATGTGCAAAACCTTTTATGAACTTACTTATTTCATCCAAGATATTACGACATTCAGATGTTCAAAAAGTTAGAAATTAATGTTTTCTACTGCTGACGTATAATTTATAAACGTAAAATATGAGATTTTTTACAAAAATGGAAAAAAATATGCAACAGCCACCCACGCAATTTACAAAACAAACAAAAAACTGGAGACAAGCTTGTTAATTCAAAAGAACTCTTGTGTTTACATTTCGCAAGAATAGCCAGTATGACGTCCTAATTTTTTTGCATCAAACCAAAAACTTATCTTCTATTAAAAAGTCTGCTTTTTAAAGTTCTAATGCTAATTGTATTGCACATTTTTTAAACAAAGCACACTATTAATTATGTAGACATAACTAAATAATTTAGCGAGCTTTTACATAATTTTTTAAATTATCAAGACAAAAAATCCACTCTTTTTTATTTTTATGAAACTCATTTGACAATGATCTTAAGTAAGGGAATGTCATGTCATGCTTACTTAATTTACTTCTTCTTTTTTTGCTCAAGTTTCCCATCTCCAGCAAAAAGTTTCCTGTTGTTTATAATGTCGTAACGTTAAAAACGTTGCAACACTCTTTCATTATTACTTCCTGTGACAAGCGGGTGTTGTGTAATAACACGCTTTACAAAAAAATAGTATAAAAATATTACATGATACTTAGCGAAAAAGTTTTTGCATTGAATAAGACTAAAACGGAAGGAACACCCAGTAATAAAGCAAATAGTGTTGCGTAAGCTGCCATTATGACTGTCTGTAAAATACAGTATAAATGAAGGATAAATTATTAGGCAATGAGTAAACATAATTTAGAAACTTAAGTTTGACTACGAAAAAACGCAGCAGCCATTTTCTTGTGCACCAACTTTAAAGTATGGCTAGTCACGTACTTTCCATAAAACACACATATTTTCAGATAATTTTAGTTTTAAAAGATGAAAATTAAAAAAATTGAACTTTGGTTGATTTATGTTTTTTTAAAGCAGAAAATGTATCAGTAGGAATTTTCGTAGTAACTTACACCAAAGAGGGAAAATACAATAGTATAGTTTACACTGTCACGTCAAAAACATGAGAAGGGATACAAAGTCAGTCGTATTATATCCATACCCTGCTGATTTTTTCTTTATACTTTTCTCCATCCAGAAGTAGATGTGAGGCAAAGAGAAAGTTGGTGTTTGGTGTTGAAATTAGATTTTCCTTTTTTTCTCCTTTTTGCAAAAGTAAAAGTTGACTTGACATTGTGTACAATAGAACGCTCTTTGAACTGTATATCTCACAGGCTTTCTGCTTTCTCCATCTCTGATTTCGCTGTGAAAATTTACAAAAGGAAAAATATCTACTTGTGAGGAAGGGGAGTATTTTTTAAGAAATACAAAAGCTCTTCTTTAAGTCAAAGCAAAAAAAATACTAGCTTCACTTTCCATTTCTCACATGAAAATGTTAGCTTGTTCTTTAAATGTAGTTTCAAGATTCACAAATAAGCATGTCCAGAGAACATATTTGGTTGTATTTTAAATATATTCAGTGTAAATATTATACACGGGAGTACATAAGCTATAAAGCTTTCTTTTCACACTAACAGTTGTACTCCTTCTTTGTTTCTCTCAACACATTTCTGCTCTCAAATTTACATAAAATGAAAACCGAAAGTGTGTAGAATTTTGATATGAATGCAAAATATATATTCATGGATACATGCAGCATTGTAAATATTATGCAGAAATCTTTAGTGCAAATGTTATGCGTATAAAATAAAGCTAGGTTGCAGTTGATATGAGGTTTTCTGGAATATCTTCTGTTATTCACAGACAACCAGTTCGAAAGTCAAAGAAACGGAATGAATCTGACTGACTATATGTGTCCACTCAATTTACATATTAATGGATGACGTTTTATCTGTGAAGCTTGCTGTTATTTTACTGGTGGAAATGAAGAAAGGGCAGTTTTGGAAATAGAAATTCGTTCAACAGCACCCTTGCGGTTATGCTGTTCTTCTGTGTATATGTTATGCTCAAGCTCAACTTGTGTATTTCTGCATTGGAAATTGTGAACATTTCGGCAGACAAGGTTGCGTTCGTAATCAGTGGAGCGAAAAGAGCGGAATCTAATGTGTGCTTTTGCTTGGATGACTTTTCAGCTATTTTGATTCGTTTAAGCGGTAAAAACAAAATTACACACTGTATAAAACTATATTGTACTTGACAAGTTCTGAAAGGTGCAGTTATATAAAGCAACGTCTTATATTATAAATTTGTCATTTTATTTATCACATTTGCAGATTTACGGTTATAGCATCATACATATAGTGTACAAGTATGACTTGTTATATGTATCATGTAACTCCATTGATATCAGAACATACGCTAAAAAAACGTCAGCTTTCGATCGCATTTGCATAAAAATAAATTGGCGTACTCTTCACTCTTTCGAAAAGCTATTTTGCATTTTTCTGCGTCGGAAAATGAAGACATGGAAAATCGCTTCCAAACAAAATTGTTGATCCAAAAGATTTCAAGGTTATTTTTATCAGAACATGATCATCAGAGTGCATTTACTTGCCTGAAATAAAAACAAAGGCAGCTGGTGAAAATTTGATGGACGTCATAAACGTTATTCTAAAATTGTAGAAGGACCTTTTGTAGTTGTGATGGGAAACAAACAGACAACATGGTATTTCATCTCTAGTCCTAGTTTCTAGTCTATAGACTGTATTTTTATTGAATTTCCTGCGCTAATCTGAATACCTGTTTTTTTGAATTGCTGACGTGAATAAAATTGTTAAGCTTAAAATAAGCTGAAATATTTCTCTATTTACTTTTTGATTTAGTTGTATTTATAATTAGCGCACAATTGCAAGGCTTTTACTAATATTTTTACGGGAAAACAAACCGAACTGACTTGGAAATAGCATTAAAGTTCTCAAGAGTAATGTTTGTGACGAACTTATAAATAAACAAAACAGAAAAATCTAAATTGCGTCGATGCTATTATCCCAAATGGCTCAGTTAGAAATTTGCCATCAAAATCAGTAGTTCCCCAGAGAAAGACTTTGCACGCATAACTGTGCAAATGATAACTCGGAGATTATTTTTTTGTTGAAGAAAATTGAGAATTCATCTTTGAATAGATCCTTAAGGACATCTTGAGTCTTCATTATGTGCTCACGACATTTCCAAGAGGCCAATGATCTCCACACGCAATTTTAATTTCATGTTATCGACCTTCATATACGTAATACGAATATATGCGTATAGAAAAAAGCTTGATGGAATAACTTTCATGTATTTAAGGGAGCCCGCACATCCCTACGAGGTTGAACTCTGGACTCTGAGGTGGTTTTTGATGGTTTTCTTATAAACCAAATGCGCACCCTTT
>JAQFZG010002898.1:0-15048 GCA_034695465.1 Entomobrya nicoleti | reverse complement strand
ACAAAGTACAGAGAGATGAGTATGAGTAAATATTATTACAAGCTTTATTTTTTTACAAGATGTGAATCGAAATTAGTAGTGGTTAAAACGGTACATTATTTGAATCATGTGTCATCATGTTCATCATGAGCAAAAAAATGCAATGTCAGCGCTTCAAAATATTTTTAAGTACTCTTATCCGGCAGTTCACTTCATCCCAGTCAATGTAGCATCCTTCCAAATGACGATGACCTTTTGAGGGATCAAATCCTTCTCTGCCATGGAGCATTCTCCAATTGTCAAAAATCATTGTTTCACCTTCCTTCAATTTGAAAACGATGAGATTTTCAGGGCTGTAGCATAGCTTCATGAAAGTTATCAACGCTTCGTAGAGGGGCTTTACATTGTCCAGTTCCACGGGCAAGTATGAGCTTAACACGTGGCTGCTGTAGGCGATACGGATTAAGCTTCCCGTTTTAGGATCGCACCTGAATGACACCAGTACCAGTACATTGTTCATTAAAATGATCTAAAGTTCCCCAGATTCAGATTGATCTACGGGATGAGTAAATTTTAATGAAGACGAGAATAATATTGTGAACTTTGTACTTACACAAATAACGGAGTGTGATGTACTTTGAAGAATTGCGTGTAGTCGGTTCCAATATCGTAAAATTCCAAAGGTGTCTCGCAAAGAATTTTATACTCCTCCGGATATACTTTTTTCATTTGCGACGCCACACGGAATCCGTCCACAAGATGAGTTTCTCCACCTCGGCCTTCCTCAAATTGTTTAATGCAGTGAAGTAACTGGACACCTGGAGGATAAGCCATGTATGGAAGGTCGGTGTGTAGACCCAGTCGTTTAGAGGTGTATGCCAGGTTAATGGGGTTGGGCTCTGATTTTACTGTAAATTCATGTCTTTATAAAACAGGTATATTTAGTACAGCAAAAAAATGTACAATTATTTATATAAAAATCATGAAAGCGTTTCAATAATGTTCGATGAATGTTATTTTTGTTTACCCATAATGAGTGAGGCGAATGAAGCCAACTTTGTTCACCAGTTTCTTCAGTTGCCCCGTTTGTAGAGGTGTTTCATCAGCAATGAAAACTCCCTGTTTGGAAATTGTTTCCAGCATCTGAAGCATTCTTTCATTGTTTGTCATGATTGTCTATAATTTAGAAAATCAATTAATACCCATTCCAGAAATACAATTCAGTATTTAAAAAATATATATAGATAAGAAGTAGTTTTCTAAGTACTTCGTAAGAATCCCGATCAAGGGAGTCCTGAGGTCCAACATATACTGGCTCATCTCTTGGCACGATTTTCCGAACAAACCTGTTATCGTCAGTAAATCTCCTTTCCTTGAGCCATCCATCAGTAAAAGTTGCTTCATGGCCATCTTTCCATGTACACTGGATAGCTAATCCATCATCAACAATTTCGACAGCCAAAATATGGTTATCCGGATCCAGTTCGGTTATTTGCCGAAGTGTGGAGTGTGATGAGGCATGATAGCACGTGGAGCAAGTGCAATTGTGTTGAAGGAAGAGCCAAGGGTATTCCAAGACACCGACTTCATCAAAATGGACCTGGATTGTGTACCAAATTTATGAAAGTTAATAGAACTACCAACGTATTTCCATAATCAAGGGATCTGAACCGAAAGTATGAATTAGTTTTATATATAAACGAAGTACCTGTACAGTTTGCCGAGAGTTATTGAGTCCAGCAGCCTTAATGGAGAAAGGGACTGCATTTGGTAAAGTAATCGGATCAAGTTGGAATATGCAACTCATCTTCTCATCGAAAAATCAGTCGGTGTAAGAAATGGGGCAATGTGATCTTTTTTTGAATGGTCAAAAGAAAGGTTGGATAAGGTGATGTCTTCACAAGGTGAAAATAAGAATTGAAAACTACGATCACGATTCCTCGCAATTTAAAGCCTGACTGGTGTCGTGGCGTCCTAATGATCAGTGAACTATATCGATAATCGCTATATATAAAACTTACACTTGCATGTGCATCAAAAGCATCATTGCACTATATCAATTAATAAAATTTCCTCTTATGTCAATTTTTTCGCTAAAAGAAATGATACCGCCACCTGCATTCATAAGCTTTGCTAAAGATAGTTCTTAAAATCAATAAAGTTATCATTTGCAGTGACCTTACACAAATTAATAGCTCTATTTTTCATCATCTTCCCAAAATGATAAATGTGATAATTATATGTCTGTCAGTCAGTCAGAAAAAACAAGAATATGCTTATAGCGTAGCGAATGCATTGGTTCTATCCCCTTATAACATGACGACTCCATTGACTATTGACTCCAAATTCCAATGGTCATAATTGGATTTGAGCCCGGTATTCTATTTTATCACGTTTTTTTTTACTCAACTATTAGAGTAAAGGTGAAAGGTAGTTTTCTATTGATAACCGAGTAGTAATTAAAATTAACTGATATGATAAAAGAAAAACTAGTTTAAATTGAGGAAAATTACTGACATTTTTTATATTGGGAGTTTTTCATTGGAGTTGGAATCACATGGCATGACATTTGAATGAATTATTTCACTGAAAGCAAATAAAACGCATAAATGTGATCAGTAAAGATCAAGTTTAAAATCAACGCGAACATGATGACATGATGATAACACGGAAAGCGTCAAATTAGTTCCAAAGAAATATCCTTGTTTTATTTCAAGTTTGCTTATGAGTAATGAATACAATCATTGATTTGATATGTAGCAATCAATTGATCAAAGATAAAAACTGCCGATTATTGGTTCACTGATCATATATCATTCGACTTTAATATGTTTACTGATTACGCAGTACTCTTATTCTGCTGTAGACTTCATCCCAATCAATATAGCATCCTTCTAAATGACGATGCCCTTTAGAGGGATCAAAGCCTTCTCTTCCATGAAGTAATCGCCAATTGTCGAACAAAAGAACCTCACCTGAAAATAAAAATAAATTCCCAATTAGAACAAATGCAATTTTGGAATTATAAATAATCTTAGTCTTAATATGATATTATTAACCTTCTTTCAGCTTGAATTCAATCAAATTGTCTTTCCGATAGCACAAATTAGTAAATGTTTTAAGGGCCTGATACAATGGCTTCACCAAGTCCATGCTGACTGGAAGATATGAGCTCAAAACTTGATTGCTGTACACTAACCGAATTAAATGGTCGTTTTCAGGATGTCGACTGAACAATCAAAAATGCACAACCATAAAATAAATAGGTTTATAATAGTCAATGATTATAATTTGGATTAGATATGCATACACAAATGTTGGTGAATGATGAGTTTTGAAGAAATCAATATAATCCTTTCCAACATCGAAAAATTCTAGGGGTGTATCGCAAAGAATTCTGTACTGGTCAGTATAATCTTTCCTCATTTGCTCAGCAATGCGAAAACCGTCAACTAGATGAGATTGACCCCCTTCACCTTCCGTATACTGTCGTATACAGTGTAGAAGCTGTACCCCCGGTGGGTAAACGTAATATGGAAGATCGGTATGCACGCCAAGTCGGGCAGATGTATAAGCAAGATTGACAGCGTTTGGTTCTGATTTGACAGTGAATTCATTCCTGGTCCAAAAATAATTTAAAAATCAAATTAAAAGTAATTTGATTTCAGATCTGTATATCTTTTCATTCACATGAACTACAAATCTACAAATTTCTTACCCGTAATGTGTAAGCCGAATGAATCCAATTTTATCAACTAATCTCTTAAGTTCGCCAACTTTTAAAGGAGCCCCTTCCAATATAAAAACTCCCATCCTGGCGAATGTCTCCAACATCGCCAACATCTTCTTATCATCAACTAATACATCTTCAAATGAATCTCTCACAAATTTGACATCAGCTCCAATTAGCTGTGGGTTATCTCTAAGAACTTCCTTCCGGTATTTCACATTGTCGTCTGTGAAGCGTCGGTCAGTGAGCCATTGTTCTGTGAACACTGCTTCGTGTCCATCCTTCCACTGACAGCGTATTGCGGACCCATCTTCCAATGTTTTTACTGTAGAAATTCCGTTGTCCAGATTTAAATCAGTAAGTTTACGAAGTCGAGATTGTGAGGAAGGATGAAAGCACGTGTGACATGTGCAGTTGTCTTGAAGGTAAACCCAGGGAAATTCATAGCTTTTTCCTTCGCTAAAATCAACCTTTCATTTAAAAAACGTTTGAATTGTATGAATCTTTTGCTTGACGTGAGTTATTCATGAATAATTATTCTTGATTCGTCTGAACTGAAAGTTACCTTCAAAATTTCCCGTGAGTTGTCCAAAGATGTGGCCTTGATGGAATAAAATCGTTGAGTGTATTGGGAACGTTGAGAGAATTGCTTCAGGTAAGGAAGCTTTGTGAATGTTTTTAATAGCTGTCTCATATTGACCTAATTTGTGTGAATAAAATATGTTCCAAGAGGTGTATGCCTCGCTGACGACTGAAGATTATAAATGATTAAGACGAGTGGGATTAAAGACAACAGAAAGGTAAATTAAAAATTAAAATAGTCCTCATCTGCTGTCTCATGATTATCCAGGAACTTTCAAGATAGAAACCATTTCATGTTTACACGAGTTTATTTATGAAATATAATCATTTGAGTAGTATTTATTATGCTGATACGTAATGACTGGTTTCTTGTGTGAAAGGATTATTTTAAGCCTACATAATCGAAGGAACTGTGATTTGAATCCATTCATTGTTTTATATGTGGCACCAAGACTGCTTCTTAAGAAAATATATCTTTTGTCTACATTTACAATCGTGACCTTTGGACTATTACCAAACAAAACTCTTCCCGATTACCCAAACACCAGATTTATATTTTGGCTCTTTTGTTGGTTGTATGATAAGATAAAAATGAATTCTTAATGAAGAAATAAAGCAGTATCTATCAAATTTTGATTACTAGTTCAAAAATTAACCAAAAAGAAGATTATTTCGTTTAATCTTTAAATAAGCTTATATAATGGCGATATAAACGTATCTGTTACAGTTACATGCAAATGACATTTTCGTCTACGAGTACCAAATATGGGTACGTAACATGTGATTCATGTGATTAATTTTGTTTGGAGATTTTTATAATAACATGGGTAACTTTAAACTATTATACAATACATGCAAAAAATTAAAAGAAGCATACGCATTCGCTGTACAATTGCGATTTGCTGTAATTTACAGACTAACTATTTATATCAAGATATAATTTTTGCGTTCGTTTTATTTCTACAATCTAGTCGTATTGTGTACAATATATAACATCAGAGTGTACGAAAATTTTGATTGTATAAATTCACATTATACTTAATTTTTTAAATGGAATATTATTACTCGCTAGCTTTGTATTCATTAAAAAGATACCATATTGAGGTAAACATGACATGGACATGAACGTATTTTACATTGGCATTGGCATTCCAGGCATAGGCATCTGTGGGGGACTAGTTGGATATGGAACTGATGTGGAGAATGAAGTGCGTCCTCTTTGCGATTGTGTAACTAATTCAGCCATTTTTTCAGTCTTCAGACGACGCATGTGAGCTTTACACCGAATTGGTTCAAATTGACTAATGAAAGAATCCACATCTAATGAACCCTCCAAGAACTGTTCAGTTGCTTTATCGCTTTCTTCCTCTGCCTCCATTGCTGCAGTCTGGAGAAGTGCATGTGTTGTGTCCAATGAGGTCCGTGAATACAATGACTCTACAAGAAGAAGAAATATTCAAGTTTAAAAAGTGCACACAAATGAAATGTGTGAGTTTAATAGCATAATTAGGAAACTGACCAAGCATTTAAATTTAAAAAGGTATCTCACCTAGCTGAGCACGTTTAGTCTCCAATTCGTCAGTAATACCACGGGCCTTCTCATACAACTCCATTAGTGCTGCCTTCCCTGTCTTTAATTTAGGTTCAAAACTTAAATTAAACTCAGCTAAAGATTTATTGCTTGCCATCAGCATGTCCTTTTCTGCTTCCCATTTCTTGACCTTTTAGAATAATTAAGAAAATTGTCATAAAATATTAGATTCCTTCTCTACTTTAAATCAAGTATTTAGACTTTGCAATTGACAGGTACCTGCGACAAATTTTTGAAATATTCATCAAAAGTGTTCTCATCTTCAATCAGCCTTTTCAGTTGGTCATCAGGAAGATTTTGAAGATCTCTCACTGCTTCCTCCACATCTCCAGCTGCATCTTGCGTATATTGCATCATTTTTGCAAGTGAAACAGTCAAATCGTCCCTTTCCCTTTTTTTAAATTCCCTACCTAACCCACCTATTTTTCTAATTGCACAAATTAATCACGCACTACAAAAGCCTTATATTTACAAAATGTCAAACTGGTACGATAAAACTTGATCCACAATTAGAGTATAACATGCCCATTTGACATACACCTTGAACACTTGTTTCTCTCAATCAATTTGCTTTCAACACAGAATCATTTCAATTACTTAAATATCAACCATCAACCCAACCAAATCTATGTATTCCAATTGTCGTTATTCAACAGTGGGGTCAAATTCATTAAAAATCAGATGATTCCAAAATCGTACATGTACATGAGTGACACAAATTGTGCAACGGAGAGTATCTTGTTTCATTTTTGTCATTGAATTGGATACGTAGAATACAAAAGGCTGGCAAATAGAATTATTATGAGTCATCCACACAACTGTGCAAAGCTTCACTCAATCCATCAACACAGAACATTCACCAAAAAACCAACCTGTACATGTTAAAATATTCGTTCTTTTACTAAGTTAAAATGCATGCACGTTGAAGTAACACAAAAGCTCAAGAGTGTAGTTTAGTCAGTTAGATATATTAAATGCATCTTATTTGACGTGTAAAATTCCATATTATATACTGTGTACAGAGTACAGGCTATGTATATTCAATATTGAGTTTAAGAAAAATGCTCTCCCCAAATAAAATGAATTCATGTTACTAGATGTCTTCGCGTACGCAGAAGAACAAAGACAATCAAGTTGCCATTTTCGGCGAAAAAATTGTAACTTGATTGCATTGCTTTCATTGTTTTACTGTGCATTGCAGTAAATTAGAATAACTGCTTATTTTACTCAATTAAAAACCTCAGGTATTTAAAAAATCTTAACTGAAGTACACATTAAAAGTGTTTTACGCTAGACGCAGCTCAGTTGGGAAACTATACAGCATTCGATTTATGATTTTCATAACGAATTCATTGCAACCGCATATTAGATTAGTAGGCACCATCACCATCTCTCTCATCAAGTCATACTGATCGATCGACATGTCATGTCACCGTCACCATTATCATTTTAATTTGCATTTTACTCGTAAGTTTTTCATTGTTCACTTTTTTTTTTCTTTAAATTGCTTGATCCACTTCCCCCTAAAAAAAGATAAGTTTTGAAAGACTTTTGCGTGGTTGGAACTTGGATGTTGATAATGTTTACCAAACGTTGTGTACCAATGCTTTTAGCTTTTGTATTTTTAATTACCATTTTTAACTAATATAATATGTAAAGAAGAGCTTGTGTTACCCATTATATTTTGCATTTGCATTTTAGTATGAAGTATGAACAAGGAAGCCACAATACGTTTTGGGTGGCAAAGAAATAATCCCTTCATTCGTTCGCCTTTTCCAGCATGTACGCGTATGTCGCGATCTATCTCCACGACGTGGTTTCTTCAATTCAAGTCATTTGTAATGAAGTGCAACGCATTACGCAATTGACTGCGCTTTGCTTTTCCTTGTCTTGGGATTTTTTTGTTCCTAAATATTTTTCGTTGGAGGTAGGAAAAGTTAGGAGTTAGTTTTAAGTCAGCAAATTTTGCTAAAAACTTGATGTTTTATGTTCATCAGTGAAGTAAACAGAAATAAGAAGAAGTATTTCCGTTGTTTTTAACCAGTTACCGATTTCTTGTGATTTAACCGTTAGTGGTTAGTTTCAAAGCAAATTGCTTAATTGAAGTGTTGAGGTGAGAGAGCAAAATTGAAATAAAAACTTTTTTAATGTAATTTATTAAGTGTATTGTTATTTATGTGAGTACATTTTTAAAACTCAAGGTATCATTCTGTAATTTTAGGAGGAGCAATGGCGATGGATCAGAAGAAATTGAAGGCAGACCTTCAACTAAATCAATACCTCACCCAGGCATTGTCTAAGCAGTTGGAAGGTTCTTCCAAGAAGAGGGATGGGATAATTCTCCTAGCAAAAGGGACCTTACTGGGTATCCTGAAAGGATTACTGGACGAACCGAATGTCCAGACGCTTCTTGAGCTTCAAATGGAGCTCTGCCAGATTCTGGCTGAAGAGGAGATCGACATGGAAGAAGTCTTTCGATTCCTCCAGCTTCTTTCCAAAGCCATGAGAAATAATTCTACAAGGAAGATTCTTGTCCTGGTCAACATGGAACTTTCTCAAGCGATGATTGATGGTACTCAGGAGGTGATTCGAGAGAAGTTAATTATCGTCCTTCATCTGATTTCCCATGGAATGATCGACTGTACTGGAAACGAGGATGTGGAAGCACTTTTCAAACTGAACGAAGCTCTCTCCCAAGCAATTTTTGAAAAATCAGAGGATAAGAAGCTGAACCTACTTGCCGATTCAAACTTGCTGCTTGCTGAATTCATGGCTGCTGGTTATCGAGGTACCAGCACTGAGTGGCTCATGGAATTGAATCGTTTAGCTGCCTTGGTCTTGGTCGAGGATGTTGGATGTCCAACTTATCTGTGTAAGGCAGTAAAGCTACTGTCTCAAAAAATGAAGGAAACGGTGGATGAAGCTTTCTGCAAGGATTTGTTACAGTTGAATTTCTCTCTGTCATGTTTGTTACCGGGAGCTGGCATCGCGAACGCGATATTCTATGATCAACTGATTGGGTGGAAAATGCAGCTTTCAAGTGTCATGCAAGAGATGGTTGGAGAAAGCTCCAAAACCAAGAAAACGACAACAGAAGAGAACATTTCTAGCCAGTTGGCGGCAGCGCTAGCAGAAAAGGCCAAACTGAAGAACGAAATAGCGGAACTAATTCAAGCAAGGGATGAGAGTAAGGAAGAGGCGAGGAAAATGGATGCATTTACAGCGGAACTTACTCGAGAAGTAATGCAACAGAAGGAGAAAATTGACGAACTTGTAAAGGAGTTCGGGAAAATGCACGAAAAGTTGAGAGGTCCTAAAGAGGAGGCAGAAGCCACTGCGGAAGTCTCGGCTGGAAAGCATAGCGTTGGAGAAGAAGAGAAAGCTGACGCTGAAGGGCCCGCTGGGAAGCAAAGCGTTGGAGAAGAGAAAGAAGCCAGCGCTGAAGAACCTGCGGGAAAGCAATGCGTTAGAGAAGAGGAGAAAGCCAGAGCTGAAGAACCTGCAGGAAAGCAATGCGTTGGAGAAGAGGGGAAAGCTGATGCTGAAGGACCTGCTGGGAAGCAAAGCGTTGGAGACGAGAAGGAAGTCGGCGTGGAAGAACCTGCTGGAAACCAAAGCATTGGAGACGAGAAGGAAGCCGGCGCTAAAGAACCTGCTGAAAAGCAAAGCGTTGAAGAAGAGAAGGAAGCCGGAGCTGAAGGACCTGTAGGAAAGCAATGCGTTGGAGAAGAGGGGAAAGCTGATGCTGAAGGACCTGCTGGGAAGCAAAGCGCTGGAGACGAGAAGAAAGTAGGCGCTGAAGAAGCGACAAGCTCCAAGAAGGCCGACGAAGAATTCTTGCGAAGGAAAGAGCATTTCTTGAAAAAGGTATACTTGCCCGCGGTGACACGAAGGGTGTTGAAAATCGATAAGGTGGCAAATTTAAGGTCTGTTCTTAATTATGCAGATAATGCATCTCGTGGAATCTTTTTAGTATCCTGACAGTGATTTTAGTTTTTATTTGTTTCAGTTAGAATATTGCTTGCAGTTTCTTTTATTAGTTATGTATTAATGACCATGTGTAATTTGTGTTTTATATTTGTAGTCTGGAGGGACCGAGTGTGTCGAGGAGGCGGGTCAACTAGGAGCCGAGATGTCTCAGGTTATTCCTCCACAGCGCAAACCTACGAGTGGGCCTCCGCCGCCGCGGCGACAAATGATTGTTGATGCTGATAGAGTAGGAGATGGCGAGAAATCAAATCAATTTGAGGAATGGAAGAAAAGGAAGGAGGTAAAGAAAAATAGATTGAACCCAGTGTTCACTATCCTATCTTTGTTTTTAGTTTTAATGTAACAAAAATTTTAAATGAGGAAAATTTCCTTCAACATTTAAAAATTAAATTAACTTGTATGTCTTCACGCTTAATTAATTTTAATCTCTCTTCTGTCCATCCAATCTATTGTTATGTATTATCTATCAGTGAATTTGTCGCCTGTTAAATAAAGTAAAATGATACAAATTGTAACTTTTTTTTGAAATGTTTACATCATATCAATTTATCAAATTAGCTGACCACAGACATAAGAGATCACATATATATTTTGCAACAAGCAGCCTTATCTCTGCATATTTTATCAAATTTTGAATGGAAAAGTTTTATGCAGAAGGAAACTGGTCTGGTGGGCCTGGGCAAGACATTTTTATCGTTGAGATAGGATAAAAAAATGTATTACAAAGTTATCATTTTTTACAAATCAGACTTGTATATTTAGTGTCTCTGTTCATCATGAAAATGGCATCGCATGGAAGATTACATGGAAATGAGGGTCTTAAAACGTACAAAGAGGTGTGTTCTGTAAGTAAAGTCTAGTCGTTAGACAGACATTTGAAAAGTAATTATGGAAGATGAAGTTTAAATTATGACATGCAATACTACCCTTTTTTCGGCTTCTTCAGATTATGCTGCACAAGAAACCCTGCAGTTTGGTCATGCATTTTATCTTAATACAAAATTAACCACCACCACAAATATGAAACAACTTGTTTTTTATAATATTTTGAGTATTAAGATAACCTGTGTGCATACATTAAAACATCGTTATGTCTGGCCTCATTTTTTATTCTGTCTGATTTTCTTTGACGTGACATGAGAAAACATTCTTAGTTTGCATTTATTTGCAGTTTTTTTACTACGTTTTTGTACAACAACATTGTATATGGGTGGCAGATGTACAATAATTTGGTTAAATGATATCAGCATGAGACGTGACATTTTGATCCTTTTTAACACAAAGTCTGTATTTTTCTGCAAATTGTGCACTCTCAGCAATTCCTTTTAACCCTTTCTCTCTCTCTGTTTGGATTTTTCTGGTCAAATAGAGGATAAAGATAATAATAATGATGAGGATCCATCCACGTTAGCTTACTACGTAATTTGCGGACATCAGCGTAAAAATAACCAAGAAGCAAGAGTGACCTAAAGTGTTGAACTTTTAATGGAGACAAAATACATTAACGTGCATTTTTATAAACCATCATAATTTTTTTTAAACAAACTACGTTCACTTTTCTCTTAGTCACACAAAATCCAATAATATTTGATAGTGTGTCTGAGCAAACATTTACTTCTAATATGGGTGGCAGTGGTAAATGCAGTGGTGTGGTGTGGTTGGTGATTATGATAAATAAAATATGTATCTTAATCTCACAACTGGCAAATTCTGCAAACTCCACACTTTAAAAGGTGACATTTTTATAGGAGGTGGAGGTGACTGACTGTCTGAGTCTGGAAACGAAACTTTCCATTGCATTTTTTTAGCACATAAAATATTATTTCAAGTCTGCATTCTGCATAAAAAGAGGATTAACTGCGTTTGCCCACACATCATAATCACCACAAAAAAAAACAATATTTTGTCACTTGGATGCATGTGTGCATAAACTATTGAGTTTCAGTCGCACTCGTGTACAAATGTATTTAACATTTTCAAATACTAAAAATGTTTGAATGTAAAGTATGTTTGGAGAAGAAAATCTTTCAGTTCCATCCCCACACCATCCTGTCATTTAATACGGTTGTCGATGTTTATTCAGTAAACAACATGAAAAAAGTGTAGCGCATAAGACAAACTTTAAAAAAAATAGTAAAAAAATTACATGAATTTATTCAGGCTTCTGCCTGCGGCAGTGCATGCATAATATTCTGTAGTATGGTAGTGCATGGGTATTTGTATTTACTTAACGAAAATAACAAGGTTTATGCACTGCGATAAAATGTTGACTTTTTTAAAACCATATTTACTCACTCTTCTGAACTGGAAGTTTATAAATATGTAACAAAATATTATATTCGTTGTTGATTTGGCATGTCCGTGTGGATGACCCGACCCAGACTACAATAATTTTTTCTTGTAGCAGACGATAAAACAAAATTCGATCACCCTATTTTTTATGTATATTACGTCTGAGTTTTTGTACATTGTGTGTAATTAAGATTGTGGGGAAAAGTAAGATAAGACAAGAAAAAAATAAGTCAAAAGAGAAACAGACGATAAAACAGAATAAAAATCATGACTAAGATGATGTTGGACAGTTAAAGAAAAAAATACTTATTACAGAGAAAAAATAAATGTTTTGTTAAGCGACAATGAGACATGAATGGTTTTCTGTACTTTGTAAATTTTTGGCTAAAAATGCTACCAGAAAATAAAAAAGGATGAAAATAATGATGTAGATGGGCGTGTGTAGTGGCTTGGCTTGATGAACATAATGCAAGAAAGGCAAATGTAAAACTGCTTTTTTATTGTTCCATTTCCAAAACCCATTAGAGTTGTTCCAAGCTTGGGAAATATTTTTTTTTGCAACAAAAGAAACCAGGAAAGTGCTAAAAGAATACACGGTATACATACTACATACATTCCTCTGAACTCAATCTTCTGGATAAATGGATGGAAGATCAATTTTTGCTAGTTTTTTCCTTTTTGCAGAGAATGTAAAGTCCCGCAGTTTCGTCTTTACTACTTACGCCTTTTTTGTTGATGTTTTGCTGATAAACTCACTGCTATTCTTTCTGGTGAACTGAAAAAAGAAATACTCGTTACACACTTTTTTATGCTCCTCTCCATTTCCCATTATTTCCAGTCGCTTTCCGTTTACTTCTTCACCAGCGTCTGGCTTGCTTAAATACATACGACATGCCGATGCCCTACTCTTCATTTTTGTATTGTTGCTTTGTATCGTTCGTGTCGTTGTTTTCCTTATAGTTTTCTGATATGATACTATTTACCTTAAAAAGGGAAAAAGAAAAAAAAAAGCTTTGTGCACACACAGAAAATAACATGCAATTCTACTGACTGAACATGAACACGCTTTCATTCCATTTCCATATTTTGCC
The DNA here is from genome assembly GCA_034695465.1 of Entomobrya nicoleti. Classification (NCBI taxonomy): domain Eukaryota; kingdom Metazoa; phylum Arthropoda; class Collembola; order Entomobryomorpha; family Entomobryidae; genus Entomobrya; species Entomobrya nicoleti. The sequence continues at coordinate 1,793 of JAQFZG010002898.1, read as the reverse complement.
ATTTTTTTCGCAACTAAAACTGGCACATGTGAAACTCTGCACAAAAAGTAGAAACCAAAAAAATAATAATAAAAAAAGAAGAAGAAGAAGACCGGGAGAGAAAAAGTTTTGTCACGGTTTTATTTTTTACGCTGGTTGTTGTATATGTGCCGGATACATTTTAACGGAAAAGACATCAACATCATCATCAGCACCATCCCCATCATCATCGACGTTCTCCACTGATCATGAGAGAGAGAGAGACGCAGGCAGACGATGATGGTGATGGAGAATGACATAACATTTTCACGTACAGCCAAAGCCCTAAGTACATGCTTGGATTTTTTTTTACGATGAAGGAAATGCTCTCAAGCGTATTGTATATGCACTGCTGCTACTTTTTTTGGAAGTTGTAAAAAAGTAAAAACCGTGAATGAAATTCTCTGTACCACTTCGTATTTTAATGGGTTTGACGAAGGTACATAATAATAATAAGTAATAGGAATTTGGGGTTTAAAGGTGTGTGCATGCATGTTGCGCTGTTTTTTGTATATATAGTGTTTGGAATAGTTTTTAGAGAGCGAAGTTTTGTTATGGGTTTTTGTTGGATTGGAAATTTTGGAAACAGCAGGCATGCAAAGTAATAAATGAAAAGAGAGTTCAGTGTTCAGTTACGGTTACAAAACGAGCGAGAATAAAAAGTAAGAAAGTATTTTAGCTGCTTTTGCATATTGCCAACGTAGTCCTAGGTTAACCGTTTTGTTTGAATTAAGAAAGGTAAGTTTGGTTGGTTGGTAGTCGATGGTGGTGCTGAGTATGACTGATGTCGGCTTTTACTGCTTTTTTCTGCAAAATGCAAATGCTTCTGTTGTATCAAAGTGCCCCAATCGCAACTACCACAACTGCATTTTTGTAAATGGAGCAATTTTGTTGGTAAGATTAGAAAACAAAATGTAAAATATTTCACACCATGAAATAAAGTGTGGTTTTTTCTACCTGTCTTTTATTTTAAACTAGCAAGGCCAGCGTGTACACACACGATATTCGATACGGCACTGTGTGCCTTATCAAACTCTAGCGGCTATGATAATGATCTTTAAAATCAAATCTGTTTAAAATTTGTGAGCTTTAATGCGTTTCGGTCTTGCCTTGACCTCATATGAAAGAGACTGCGCGCCACCGAAAACCCTCAATTCCCAAAACCCTCGGACGATGTTTTGTCCTACTTCACGAAAAGAACAACGTAATTACGATTAACTTAGTTCTTTCAAGTTCCCCATGCTTTTATAGTATTGTCTCAAGTTGCCCCATGCTTTTATAGTATTGTCTCAAGTTGCCCCATGCTTTTATAGCATTGTCTCAAGTTGTCCCATGCTTTTATAGTATTGTCTCAAGTTGCCCCATGCTTTTATAGCATTGTCTCAACTTACCCCATGCTTTTATAGTATTGTCTCATGTTGCCCCATGCTTTTATAGCATTGTCTCAAGTCGCCCCATGCTTTTATAGCATTGTCTCAAGTCACCCCATGCTTTTATAGCATTGTCTCAAGTCGCCCCATGCTTTTATAGCATTGTCTCAACTTACCCCATGCTTTTATAGCATTGTCTCAACTTGCCCCATACCCAAACTTCCAATTGGAGGATGTGGGCCAACTTCCACTTGGGGGATGGGGGCAAACTTCCACTTGGGGGGTGGGGGGCAGGTTGCTAACTCCTATGGGGGCGGAGAAGGCCCAACATACAACAAAAGTGTCCAAGACCCAGAGACGCAGCTACTCGATGTGTCACTTATGATAATGTTGATTTTAATAATT
>JAQFZG010002897.1:0-15049 GCA_034695465.1 Entomobrya nicoleti | reverse complement strand
TGACCACAGAAAATATTCGATAAAGAGTATGATATTTTTGATAATAAAGTGAACTTTTGATTACACGTCCATTTTCCAAATCTACATGAAAAGGTGGTGGAACAACTTTTTGAAGTTTGGATTGTACCTTAAATATAGCTTGTGTTAAGGACATGTTGGTAGCATAACTTCAAGTAATTTGTATTGACCTTGAAAGCTTTCAAACGTTTTACGACTAAACTTCTAAAGCTTAGTCGACTTGTTTGAATGTTTTAGATTAATTATTTGTTACTTTCAATGTGTCAAATAAGGAAAAATGAGAAAGAGTTAGATATTTCGACAAATAATGGCGTTTTTTAGCAAACATAGTCGTATTGTTTGTACTTTGGTTAACTGTAAAGATTTACTGCGTGTCGGCACAGCTGGTGCGAGTTAACAATACTAGTTCTGTAATAATCTCCGAAGTAAGGAGTATTTTTGAAGATATTGTGCATTACATTTCCGTATAATATTTTACTACGACATTTTCACGTAATTTAAAATGAAACCAATTGCTAAGTAATTACTCTGAAGCAATTTTATGCACAATTATCATGAACGACATTCTTACTTATAATCGGCCTCACTCTATATTTAACTATAAGCTGTATACAGAACTAATGACCTGATACCAATTTGAATGCGATTATAAAAATAAAAACTTTCCACATTTCCCATTTAAAATAGGGCTTTAAACCAGTTACATCCGAGTAAACAGTAATTTAGCCGGGACGCAATGATAGAGTCGACTGCTTCGTTAGTATATCTTCATCTTAATCGATTATACGGAGACGAAATCTTTTGGCCGATTTTTATTTATTTTCAAATTCATTATAACCGACTGCTACAATATTGGCTTTTTTAGGTGACCTTTAGCAGTCCAATAGGCATACTGTTGAACTTTTTCGTCGGCCAGAAACAAATATTGTCCGGATGAATGTATTGGATTGTGTTTAGTTAGGTTAGGTTTGGTTTAGTAGTGATAGGAGTTTTGTTTAAATTAAAGTAAAGCTTGGCTAGACTTAAAACTGACAAAAAATGAAATAAGACTATTTCTAATCAAATTTAATAAATAAAAGTCTACAAAAAAGTGTCCACTTAATTGATTTTTCCTACAAAAAATACACCAAATTCGTTATTAAAATTTCGACAATAATATTTTGATCGACTAACAAATTTCTACAAATAAAATTCTTATAATATGGCTGTGCACTAAGAACTATTCGATTCTATCATACCGACCCAATTTAGACAAATTATGTTCATAAATTAGACAGATAAATTTAAAGTTTGAAGTCAAATAATGGTAAATAGGATTTCAATATGTTCACTTTGGTAGTATACTTCCAATTATTGTAATGCATTAGTAGAATTAGTAAACAAATTACAAATAATTGCATATTGTTTTTACTAATTTAATAAAAAAATGATAAAAAAATGTTGTCGATTTTGTCAACATATTTCAAATGACAAAATTGCGTCGTTTCTATATAAAATACAACATGTCATTACATATAAATTAAAGCCACTTTTGAACTTTATACGTTCGTTTTTTAGATATTTGAAATGCTTGCGAAAGCATACCGTGAAAAATTACACGACCTGACTGGCACGCATTTGCAATTTTATTCAAAACGATGATGGCGTTTTACTTAAAAATCCTACTTATCTTTCAAATAACAACAAAATAAATAACTTCGACCTCTTAAAAACCGAAACACACAATTTTATTGGACAATTTTACCAGACGTACATATAACACAACAATACTGAATGGGTTCGCAGATGCTAAATACTGACTCTGTCCAAACCGCAAAAATACCACTTACCAGTACCAACATCTGGTAAAACAATTAGTTCTACTTGAAAGATTAATTTTTGCGACTAATTTGCATGTCATAAAGATGATTCGGTAAATGTTTAATTAAATAAAATATTAAAAGAGTTCGTTTTAAGCTAATACGACTGACTAAAATAATATAGTTCTTTACGTAACTAAATGTATTGGGAACTGGTAGTCATTATAATGGTTCCACCGTTTGAGCATTGCTGATAAAAAATTCATCCCATCCAATTTCAAACTTAAAAAATTGTTTCACAGCACGTCCGAATAAATGAATATTCTTTAATTAAGATGTTATTTAATAACGATGACCACTTACTTTATTAGTTTTGAATACGCAAGTAAACGAAAGGGGTCTACAGTCCAATTATAATCTAGCGTAATAAATTAAACGATAATAGAATATTTGAATATATTTTACATGCGTCAAAAAAAATTCCTTAGCAAATACAGATATTGTTTTTCAATGCTTGGATACTAATACTTGGTACTACCAAATTGTTGCGGTTAAACAAATTATCAAATATGGTAATCCAGTCTGAATTTGAAAACATACTTTGGGATTTATTTTAGATTTTGTTGCTCAAACATCCCATGCGTCAGTCATAACGATACCAATAATCCCTCTATTTGTACTATTTTCCTGTTGACAATGTAGAAAATTTGGTTTAATGTTATAGTAGAGGATTGTTTGCTCCAGTTTAGGTTTTAGTTTAAGCTATATCAATAAAACAAATGAGAAAATACCAGGAAATATTTTCAGAACTTGTGTAAATGCGTCAGCAACTGATTGACATACTTCACTCAAACGTGTAAAAGAAACTGTTTTTGTCAATAGTCTTAGCCAATAAGCTGACGAATTCATAAATAACAGGTTTTCATTAGCTTTCATTTTGTATTTAGACTTTATTATATATTTGTTAGTAAACTACAAATATTTAAATCATTTGGTATTTGAGCAGGAATTTTGATGGATAAATAAAAAATTTCCTCGTGCTTAAATTAGGACACACCTTCATGAGCCCCAAATAAATTCACAAGCACGTAAACAATTTGGAACAAACAAGAATAACATATCAGAGAATTACATGTGCTGAGACTGTTAAAGCGCAGAATGTCAAATTATTTTGATCAGTTAACTTTCATAAAGCTTTGAAATTCGGAGCAAGAAATTATATCCGGGTTTTTCCATCACCAGACTGTTTTTTACATTTCAAAGTTAGTCAATAACAGCACCAAGTTACACGATGTCTTCTACTAAAATTCTCCACAATATTTCCCTATTAAGTAGAATAAGCCACTACTCAACTTTTTCCATTTTCCCAATTTTATGTAAACCCAACGAAAACCAATTTTACATTGGCAAGCAAAAATCTTACAAGCAAATTATACTACCAGCATTTTATTTCATATTTTATGTTATCGCATTTACTCAATTTTTGGTTAGTTTTTTAAATAGCTTCACCAGAAATATGACTGGAATTTTATTCTATAGCTTTGTGTTGTTGGTAACGACAGCAACAGGAATTTATGGATTCAGTTATAATCGACGGGCAAACGAATTCTGTTGTCTACTAAATATTTTAGTTCAGTGGCCAAATGGGCTATTCCACAAAACCCACTCTCAAATTTATCGTAATCGACGTCAAGACTTATTTTTAATAATCCTAATTGGTTTTGCACAAATAACAATTGCTGCACTATTTCTTTTATTTTTTCCCCTGGTGGAAATAACGTTAACACTTTCAAATCAAACAGGCCACTTGAATTTAGCATTTATTATATTTTTAATTATTATCAAACTACCAACTTACTACTTCACTTGTCTCATGGGCATGCTAACGACAGCAGTTTGGTTACATGTCATTAGGGAACTTTTGGACAATTTAAAAGATTTACTGAAGATATTTCGGAGCAAGCATGATCCAAACCCAGAAACAACGTACTGCTTGATAACAGTTTACTACCGTCAAATCCAAGTGTTTACAAATTTAGTAAATGAATGTCTCCAAACCCATTTTTGGCCTGTTGCGGAATTTTTAGGAGCAGTTATATCTATTGGCCTGGCTTACACATTTATAAGATATCATACATTGTTTAACATATACTTTGGGACAAGTGTTGCAGCTGCGTTAGTAACAGTATTAGTATTAATATGTGTTATATTTGATGTTGGAAGTCAATCATTACGAATATCGTCAAAAATTATTGGTCGCTCGATGTGTGCTACAGGAAAGGATTACCAAAGTGTGCATTTCAGAAAAATTGTCAGAAGTTATTTTCCAGTTATGTTTAAAGTAGGACACTTTCATAAAATAGATCGACCCCGAGGTCCAAATATGATTCGTTTTACTTTGCAGCGAACAGTTTTTCTCCTGCTGAAGAGCAAAGCTAGCGTAGTACAATAAAATTAACGAAAATATGATCTTAGCTTTGTACAAATGTATACTAGATTTACTGCCATTGAGTATGTTATTGACTTTTTCAATTTAATAAGCTACATAAAATGTTAATACATGAATTATAATGATAAATATTTAATCATTAGTTACAAAATTCTTCAAATATACGGAAACTATATTTAATGTTGCAAACAATATGTATTCCATCCTAAAAATCGATATACTTCAATTAAATTTAATATGCTTGATTATTACTTCTACCAAATTTATTCTTAACAAATTGTCAAATCAAAAAATATCTTCATTCAAATAATATTTTATGGTACTGTGTTTGTACTGCATTAGTAATATACGTGCATATATATCGGACCGGACAGGACAACTTTGTTGTTTATTAGTGTTGTTGTATTATTGTTTAGCTAGTATTGACTTTGTCGTGTTTGTCTGACCGTCCGTCCGTCCGGCCGTTGGCACCATAACTCAAGAACGCCAAATTTGGCATGTAGGTCACTTATGTCATGGGCCAGAACCCGATTGATTTTCAGCCCCTAGGTAAATTTCAAAGGTCTCAGGGCAAGATCATAGAATTTCAACCTGTTCATATTATAGATTTGAATAGTACAATCGAAAGCTTGCTTTGATTTGATTACGAATCTAATGTCACATTATGTCAAGATGACCTCAAAGGGCCCAAAATATGGGCCAAAGTTTGGAACTTCAAACATATGGCATGTGACATATTATTCGAAAGTGCTTTTCATTAGCAACAACTATGACCATAGCCAGCGTCGTTATAACCACTATATTTTATTAATGCTTTTAATAAAAAATTTAACTGACCCCTCGTCAGTTACTTGTTGGCTTGTTTAATATGTATTGTTACAAAAGTAATTTAGAAAGTTACTAGTAATTAAATTACCCGATTTAAATGCTTTTAGTTTTCTTTAAAATGTGGTTACTTTTTTGCATTTAATTTTCCTCAAAACCACAAGAGATGTTCGTAAACCTTAGATTCAAATTATAACTTATACTCAAAATTTGAACTAACTTCGTACAACTTTGATGAAGACTCAAACGATGACTTTTTAACGCCATTTTTGGCTCTCAAATGAGATGATTATCAATGTGAAAAACCAGTAAACAAAAAGAGATTTCTTCATAATAGTTAATAACTTGTTGGCTTCCGCATGACATATTCGGTTCAAAATTAAACAGTTGAGTGTTTATTTCGACAAGTTAGGCTAATCTTTAAGCTAAGCTTTATGCTTTCGACAAATTGGGTTATTTAGAATCTTCCAGTGCTATGTTGGTTTATATAAATCAGTATTTAACTAACCCAAAAATTACAACATTGTGAAATAGAAACGTTAAATTATTTCCTCATACCTAAAAATAAAATTTAATCAGTTAAATTTGAAGTAAGTCAACATTAAAACAAAACACAGATATCATGTTAGAGACTTGCGTGTGCTTAGTCTTTTCGTGGCTCAGGACAAATTTCGAATATTAGAGTCACTTAACATTGAAATTGGAGCCAAAACAACATCCGGGAGTACAAATTTTCTATCATACTTGCTTTTTGGTACTAAATATAGTTTAATACTTGTTTTTTACCGAAAGACTAATTTAGCGAGCAATTAAAAACATTTTTGATCACAATAAAATCTACATCTTTATCACGGTTATGGATAGTCTAAACTTAAAACACGGTCGGAATATTGTTTTTGTTAGAATAATTTATTATTAAAGCTTCAAAAATTTAGTTGACAGCTCTAAAGAAAAAACATATTTTGGTTTTTGGCTTTGTTTTCGTACAAACAACAGCCAAAATAATATACGTAAGTGTTTTGATATTATACACGTGCTAGAAAAATTTGTTGCTGACTTGACCTTTTTCTAATTAATACCAATTCGTTAACTCCCATTTGACGTATGTTGTCAAACCGTGTAAATATATAGCTGGAGCGTTTACTTACGCAGGGTTTTCCAACAACTTCCTCTTCGTAGTAAGTTTTGTGATGAATATATATGCAGTTAATAAATCGAAAATAACCTTAATTTCGTGACATTTGGAAGTAGGAATATTGAAATTATATTTATACATTTTGAAGGCATGTTTACGAGCAAATTTAAAGCAAAAGACGGTAAACAATTTTGAACAAACATGACTTATATCTAAAAGACTAACATACGTGTCCTGGGCCCATTTCTTGCTCGAATTAAATATAAAAATTATTCGAATTTCGGAGTTTTTGTATTTATTTAAAGTTCTAATAAAACTTATATTTTGGTTAACTTAACTTTAAACATTAGTCCGACTATACCTTTAATAGGTTATATTTTAAAAATGGCATCAAGAAAAATTATACAAGTTATTTCCATTTTAAGCAGAATAAGCCATTACTCATCATTATCCATGTTTCCAATTACATTTCAACCTAACAAAAATATATTTTACGTTTCCAAAAATAAATCTTTCAAACGATTTATATTACTAGGATTAAATTTCCTATTTTATATTAGCACATCGACACAACTTTTCTTAAGTGTATATAGCAGCTCGAACAAGAATTTCACTAGTATTTTATTTTATTGTTTTGTGTTGCTGGAAACCTCAGCAACGGAAATTTACGGATTCGGTTTTCATATACTTGCTAATGAGTTTAGTTCTTTATTAAATATTTTTGTGAAGAGGCCAAATGGATTATTCCGTGAACCCACTTCTGATTCTAAACCACATCGAAACCAATCTAAAGATTTATTTTTATTAGCCCTCATGTTTTTCGCACAAACAACAATTGCCATACTTTTTCTTGTATTTTTTCCACTTGTAGACATAACGTTAGCACTTACAAATCTAAATTGGGATAATAATAAGCCGTCAATCATAATATTAAATATAGTGTTAGTTCTACTTAAACTTCCAACTTACTACTTAACTTGTTTAATGGGCCTGTTAACGACTGGGATTTGGTTAATTGTTATTAAGGAACTTCAGGTTAATATTAAAGATGTATTTAAGATACTTCCAGGCAAGTGTGACTCCTATTCGGAAAGTACGTACTTCTTAATATCCGTGTATTACCGTCAAATCCAACTGTTTACCAATTTAGTCAATGAATGTCTCCAAACTTATTTTTGGCCTGTAGGGGAATTTATAGGAGCGCTTGTATCCATTGGTCTGGCGTACACGTACATAAGATTCCATAAAATGTTTAACATTTATACTGGAGTAAGTTTGGTTGCTGCTTTTATAACTGTAATGCTACTAGTTTGTGTTGTATTTGATATTGCGAGTGAATCACTTCGAATATCGTCAAAGATAATAGGGCGTTTGAAAAGTGTTACAGGAAAGGATTACCAAAGCAAGCTTTTCATAAAAAATCTGAGAAGTTATACTCCAGTGGTATTTAAAGTTGGAGGCTTTCATAAAATAGATCGAACACGAGGTCCAAGTTTAATTCGGTTTGTTTTGCAAAGAACAGTTTTTCTCTTGCTGAAAAGTAAAGTTAAAGTGGAAGCATAAACATATAAACACATTACCTTAGCTTAATGTGCAGCAATTTTTACTTGACTTCAAATTGTAATTTAACAATGTTATTTATCAAATACGAATTCTAGGTAATTTGAAATCATTAAAATAAATAAAAGTGCTGCGGCTTAAAATATTCACAAGCATATATTGATGTATCAAATGATCATGATCAATGATTAATGATCAAAACAATAATATTCGTACAAAAAATAATGCTTTGTATTCTAAGTATGTTACCTATTTTTGTCTCTATTTGTAAAGTTGAATAAGTTGGTAATACCAACAAAATTATAAGCACGTTAATGTTTTTAATGTTGACTCGAATACCATCGATCTGTTCCGACAACTAAAATTTAATATATTCTAACCAAGTGTACAAATAGAATATTCAGTTTAAGTGAAGCCCAGCATTTCGAATAAGCGGATAGTATTAATATATGCATTAAAATTTTCCACTGCAGTACTAAATATACTCAGCATAGCATTAAAACATCTTGATTTTTAAAATTTTAAACCATACAAATTGTTAAATTTTGTAGCTGCACGGAAAACACAACCATATATAAAATATTTACTGGCGTTTGGAAAATTAATTTAATCGTTTAATGTATACGTCACTTATATGCTTAACCCTGTTATTGTATTTGTACATGAACCTTATGATTTATTTAGAATAAACAAGTTTATTCGCAAATTTATCAAAAACATATTCAATATTGGTGTAATTTTTATTTAAATAACTTATAACATTAGCTGCAAACAAAGTATTTATAGGTTGTTTACTCGTTCTCTTGCAAATATACTTATATTTTCAGTTTGACTACATGATAAAAAATTGCCATAATATCCATCTCAAAAAATTATTCAGTTTGCCTGTGTTTTGGCCCTAATCATTCATTACTCGTCTATACATGTATAACTATACTTCCAATATGATTCAAATCAACTCCAGCTAAATTTCATGTGTTAAGAAATGAATCTAACATTAAAAAGGTTACTTTACCCAAACTTAGTACTCTTTATTATACTGTCTACATAATTTGTTTGTGTAGGATTTGGATTTGTGTTTGTACTTTGTACATCCATAGTGAAATACGCATATTGATATCATACCCGTGCTAGAAGTGGTTTACTTATTGTTGGATTAAAAACATAGATGGATTATTGCTTGAAACTAACACCGATCAAGTTTTGGACAGCGATTTCAACACAGACGTAGAATAAATGTCTATTGGTCCAAGTATTGTTAGTTTTAAGTAATTTGCAATAACATTTCGCTAATTTTTACTTTATTTGTGGTAGCATTAGAAATAACAAGTGGGACTGGCATATGATGGAGGTTGAAGCTTATAAATAATATATATCTATGCAACCCCATTAAAAATTATGTATGCTCTTGTAATAACAAAATTTATTAAAACGAGCCTAACAACAATACATTTACAGTATTTCGAATAATATCATCACAAATCATAAGACCAAGTTTACCTCTCGCAATTCCATACGGACCAAATCCAAAACCAAGTGTTTTACAAGATCGAATATTTCGTTTATATTCTCTTTTAAAACATAGTTGCGCCCAGTGGGCTTTAAAATTTATGGTGTGCAAATTTGGAGTACCAAGTATATAAGTAAATACAATCGCAACCACAAAGCAAATCAACGTTATGGCCGGAAGACATAAATAAGTAATTAAATGAATTCGACCAGCAAATTTAAGAGTACCATATAAACCACAAGAAGCTAATAAAATACCAACAAAAATTAAGTTTGTTAAAAACAGACTAAACAAATCCTCACTCCGACTAAGTAAAATTTGCGCAATTCTATATCCTTTCAAACTATTTCTAAAAACGTGTGCCCTACAAATATTGGAATTTCGTAAACCATTTTTATTATGAGAATATGTGGTTGATAAATACACACAAATGCTTTCACAAAATACGAGAATTATTAGTAACGTAATTAGCACACATAATCCTCCATTTGTTACCACGAGGGCGTATAGTGTTCCAGCAAAAAGTTTTACAAAAAAATCAGTTCCAAACACAAGTTGCACTGGCAGATATGAAAAAACAAATGGCGCTACAAAGAACGCTGGCGCTAAAATAACAAATGGAACTGCGAACCCGTACATGAGTAGTTCTTGAAAAGAGATTTTCCTCAAAAGAGATTAACTCAATCGACTAGACTTTTGCGCTTCTTTTTCGATTAACGTTCTCAGTTTGCATGCGTTGTTTAGTGTATGTATTAGAAATGAGGAATCACAAGAAAATAATAATACAATAGGTGGATATGATAAAATTGCACAAACCGCAATACCAAAGACAATCAGTTGATCGACATTCATAACCGTGAAAGTTTTCCAGTGCAAAACAAGCCACATTAAACGAAAAACGGATACGGGAAATATGAAAAATGTCAAAGCCCCATTTGTAAAATGACGATAATATTTGCTGGATGGTTTCCCGTAAAATTTGCTAGGAACGAATTTTCTGTTGTTTAAATCAACATCGAATGGTGGTGGTACAATTTTCTGAATAATGGAAAGCACCTGAAGTGCACCTGATGTAAAAGACATTGCAAACTTTTCATAATTGCGACTGTATGTTTTTTAATATAATTATTTGGAAAAACGTCTGAATTGTCGAAACGTCTGAAGTCAACTGCGTCATTTTTTTAGCCACGGGTAAAAAAATATATAAAATTAATTTATTGATTTTTTAAATATACTTTGAGTCTAAAATTAAACAAAAAATAATCGAAAAGACATATATTAAGTCCACGTACCATGTAAAATGAGCATTAGATTGATACGTGGTTCTGATAAAGTTAAATTTATATTTAAATGTGGAAACACGAGTATACGAACGATCGCAGCATTTATTTTGCTGCGATCCATACTGCTATTTATCGTGAAGTTAATTTAAAGTTAAAGTATTTTTAATAATCGATTTCATAATACTTTTTTTTTGATATAAGCATATTTTTTAGTTTATGATGAATACAAAAATCTGCTTAGGCTTCTGCTATAACCATAATTAGTTTAAAAAAATTGAATAACGAAAAAAAGTTGAGGAATAAAAATTAACATTTCTTAAGGCAAAAATTATGTTGAATTACAAAAATTTATAAATATACGTACAAATGTGTTGTTTTTGCAAACCTATCTTAAGTTGAATTCAAATATTAAGGTAAAAGGGAAATATATAAGTTTGCTATTTATTAACGGGTAAAACATTTTATTTGTTAGAATAATGCCGCTCTGTTAAACAATAAAATCATTATACCTCTAAAAGTAGAAACCAACGAGTTTGAGTTTCTAGTTGGTTCATTCAAAAATTTATGCTATTTTCATCGCAGGTGTATCCAGCAAGATTTTTAACATGTAATATTTTTTGATATATATTCTAGTTATGAGCTTGACTTTTAATACCTTACAGACTCCATTTGTTAGAAAAATATATATTTATATCAAACTTTGTCAATCACAATAAATTTATTGATCACATAATTTATTATTTGTTTTTACTGCTTTTCTTATAAACAAAACGTTGACGTTTCTTGTCAAAGCTTATTTTTGGGTAAATTAAATAAATTGTGTAGTACTAGCAACTAATTTAGGTTGGTTATGGTTTTATTCTGTTTTCCGACGGGAAAAAATTGACAGTTTTTGGAATAACAATAATAGTAATAGTCTGTCACAATGTTTTTTTGATAAAAGCCTGTGTCGCAGAACCATTTTATATTAAATGTATTGACCAGAAAATTAATTAATTCCGTATAATATATATCAAAATATTTGTATAATTAAATGGATTGGGAGCAAACACGAGCAAACAATTTTTTGACCCAGACAAGTTACGTACGTTATTTGCTTCCTTGTGGTAAAGAATCATATTCAGAATATTTCGATGACTAAACAGAACAAATAATTTTTTTATTAGAATATATCTAAAGCTTCCTACCAGAAATCCAAGAATTTTTAAAATGCGAACTTAACTCTTGACATTAGTCATAACTTACACTAGTCTCTTCACATATTTACTAACCAGTACAGCATACAATATGCCGTCACCAAATATTATTCAAATTCTTTTTGCCCTAAACAAACTGAATCATCATTCGTTTATATCCATAGTTCCATTTTTGTGCGACATAAATGGTAATACATTTCGTGTTTCCAGAAACAAGTCTACAGAAAGAATAGTGTTACTTTGCCTTTATTTCATATTTTTTATAACAAACTTCACACAATTTATTTTGAACATACACGATAGCTCAAACGGAAGTTTAATTAGAATTTTATTTTACGGGTTTGAATTTATGTTAACGACAACAACAGCAATTTATGCATATGGATATCATGTTCGTGCAAGTGAATTTTGTTGCTTACTAAACCTTATGGTTAATAATCCAAATGGGTTGGTGTGTCAAAATTATCCCAATTTCAAACGTCGCAACTGCAAAGACGATTTGGTTCTACTGGTGCTTATATTAATTGCACATTTTACTATCGTGCTAATATTTCTGGGATTTTTTCCTCTTGCAAATCTCTTGTTCGCATTTTCTAACCAATTTGGTAGCAAGATTGTACTTTTCAACTGGTATTACTTCAATATTATGTTTAACATAGTAATAGTTTTACTAAAGTTTCCAACATACTACATAGCTTGTTTGACAAGCATGTTAACAGCTGCAATTTGGTTACCTGTTATTAAAGAACTTACAGATAATTTAAAAGACTTTCGTAAACTAATAAAAATTGATCAAAATTGGGGTCCAGAAGAGATATATAGTTTACTGAAAATATACTGTAGCCAATTACAAATGCTTACAAAGTTGGTTAACGAATGTTTACAAACCCATTTTTGGCCTGTTGCGGAGTTCCTAGGATCTGTACTTTGCATTGGTCTGGCGTATACATTTACCCGATATCACATTTTTCTCAACATGTATATGAAAACTAGTTTAGCAGCTGCCTTAATGACATCAATGCTTATGATATGTGTTATCTTTGATATTGGAAGCAAATCGTTACTTGTATCGTCAAAAATAATAAATATTCTTAAATATTGTGTGGTTAAAGGTAGGCGAAGTGTTGTTCTTAAAAAGCTTAAATGCTGTACTCCAGTTATGCTAAAAGTAGGATGTTTTCATAAAATAGATCGACAACGAGGTCCAAGTTTAATTCGTTTTATTTTACAACGAACTGTTTTTCTGTTATTAAAAAGTAAAGACTCCTAATTTGGATACTACGGATTACAATGTATGCATTCATTTAAATCTGAATAAAATTAATGCTAACGCCTCAGTATTATTATTTTTTGGAGACATAATTTTTTTCAAAGGGCAAGATTGTTATTTTAGGCAATAACTTTTCGCTACATGCTTCTTTAACAAAACCTATATAATTTTTTTCACAACATATGATTTAAATGTATTTCTGTGCAATTAATCTCTTTAAATAATAAATGTGTTGAAACCTTTTCCACAGAACCTTAAAAGAAAATGCACCCAATAAGATTAGATGCAGCAGCGCTGCCCGCGTCCGCAACCGCTATCCCAAAAAACGCTTCTGTATCCCCGAGGACAACGGCCATAAACACATCTTGCCGGACGAATACCGTTTCTCTGATCCTGACATGAAATTGCTTCTGCGTACTCTGTGCAACAACAAAATATTAGTGCATTAGTGTTTTAAATATTTAACTTAATGCAAAATACTTTAATTTATTACTTAAATTCTTACCAATGTTAAACATGCAGACCGAAACCAGGACCAAGACAACCAAAACGAATTGTTGATTTTTGGAAACCATTTTTTTTTCTTTAGGAAAGTGTAGCTTTGTGTTTTATTGTCGCTTGGAAATGTTATCAAAGCAGCTGCAAAAAATGATATGTCGAAAGATTACGTTCTGTTCCATATTTATACTCAAGTGAAGCCCATTAATATTCCCACAAACAATAACCTAAACTGTAAACAAATTCTAAAATTACATTTCCCGGAAACGTCAATATTAAATATCTACGTTGTTTATGGATTAGATAAGTATTGATTTATTTATAATGAAACAAATTATGTTGACGGATGTTTGATTCAGTGGAAATCCCTAAAAGTCAAAACTCTGTGTATGTTTGTATATACTAATCAATATAACACCTAGACAGTTTATGCGAACATGTATGCAATTAATTGATTCAATTTGAGTAATAGCGTGTGTACGTTGTTATGATAATGCGGGAGTGCTCATTAACATTTGTATTTATAGTGATGCTTTTACGCAGACGATTTTTAAACAAACATAAATATTTAATGTTTAAACTTGTTTATCAACATAATATTCCTGTTTACCTAATAACCGTTTTATTGTCATATTTATTTCCGTATTTTCCAAAACATATGTTTTGTTTTGAATATTTGAAAAAAATCCGGGTAATTGACGCATGATTAAAAAAAATATTTTGATGTTTATATCTCGATCACTTTTAGATTATATAACAAGCTTGAGTGGAAAATTTGTATGCAGATATTAACACCAGATCCATGTGTGCAAGATGGCTAGAAAAAATACATAACCATCAACCAGTTTGTTCTACTAATTTATGTTTTGGCAAAAATTCATGCTTTCTCATCATTATGCTTAATACAGTAATCTGTTATCGACGGTCGAAATAACATAATATAAAATATAAAATATCAAAAAATTTGATGGCTCTTATTAAAAAAAGAAGGTTTTTAAGTCTTACAGATTGATAATAATTACATAAAGTAATAAAGTAAACACTATTTAACGACATACTTTGATAGACAAAATAAATCATGTAAACACGCGACAAAAAGTTCCTGAAATAACACAAATCAAATCATGTAAATAGTAAAACCGCCTGTGCGGGTAAATGATCGCTTGTTTGGTTTAACGTCATTTTGTCAAAAAATTAAACATTTGTCTTTTTTAATAATTTTTAAAATTGGCCATATTTCAAAAACCATTGAGATTTGGACTATGGTTTCTTGACAAAGTTTGATTCCAATAGTGTAATCTATCGACTAGTACAATAAAAAATTCGCCCATTTAAAATGCATGTAATCGTAAAGTAGGTGTTACTCCAAAACCGTCGGACTGATTTCCCTCAAATTCAATAGTTCTTCCAAAGGACCATATGAATGTGCATACCAAATTACAAGTCAATTGGTCAAGGCGTGTGGACGCTAGAGGACCAACAGTCAGACAGACCTTTCATCCTCCA
>JAQFZG010002896.1:0-15053 GCA_034695465.1 Entomobrya nicoleti | reverse complement strand
TCACAGTTAGGGAACTTACGGATTAGCATGGGGTTTACTTTCAAGTATTAACAGGGTTTAGTTTCAAATATTTACAGCGTTTAGCATGACGTTTTGTTTGAAATTTTAACATAGGGTTTAGCCTGAGGTTTAGTTTCAAATTTCAACAAGGTTTAGCAAGGGGTTTAGTTTGATACTTCAATCGATGTAAATAAGTATTGTAAGGAAAATTCTTTTATTTATTTCAGGTTTCCTGTTTCATCCTTTATTGAATAAAACTATTTATAATAAAATGCAAATGTAAATATAGATTGGAATTGTAAATATAGATACTATGTAAAAATTGATATTGTAATACTTTACACATAAATGTCGGGACTAATTAAATACCAATTGTTAATTTTTTATGATATTTTTCATTAGCTCTTCTTTACCATGTTTATAACCACGCACATCACGATTAACTTGTCATATTGTAAACTTGAGACTTCATATTTCAAATGTAGCTAAGCTTGCATTAATTTTTAGAATGGCGTTTACAATGGTTTCAATAAATAAACGAGTTATATTTAATTAACGGGTCACATTGGATTAACCGCACCGCGGCTCTCGTTAATTGATATATTCTTACATGGTCGTATTTAATATTACCAATTTAACTCACATTGTAAACGAAAAGCGCCGAAATATCTATACATAGAAGAAATAGAGCCATTCAGTAGTTTTTACCTCTGATACTGAATCGTGACAATTAATCGTTGCATTTTATTTGTATCTATACTACTAATTTAGTACTGAGTACTAAACTAGATTACAGGAATTATTTACGTGTCTTAAAATTATAAAACTGAAGCCACACACAAATATTTGCATTTTGTATCTCCATTATTGCAATACTGAATGGTTACCAAACAAGTTGTACAACTAGGGTTTTATTTCTCTCGCTTGAACATTTTCGCTATTAAAGTAGGTTTGTGGTCTGCGATGCATGAGTGTTATCGGAGTTTATCATGATTCAAATTAAGATTAATGGGTTGGTTAAAGATTGTGGTGAAAGCTTTATATATGTATTTAGATTGGAAAATATGTTTAGCTTTCAAACAAAGCAGAAAAAGTAGTTCAAGTCTGGAATTGTAACTTAGATTTGTTGATTTGTGTGACAACGTATTGCCAGCAACGCCTATTCAACCTGTAACTTTCTTTGATTCGAGGTAAGCTTTTGTTTAAGGTATTGAGGTTAGCATTTGGGTATTTCATTCTTTTACAATTGAGGGAGTTGAGGAGAGATCGTGGTTTTTCAAGCAATGAGAATTCCTCCTAGTTCCTCCAAGTTTTCTGTACTCATATTAAACCTCAATTACAACTAGTTCCTTTGTTTGTTGATTAATGGGAAACTATAGTTTGGAAACTTCGGCTTTTATTAAGCCAGAAAACTTTTATTTAGATATGTGCCTACAAAATGCTTTAAGTATTACAAAGGTATGTGATTTTTGGCATGAGAGTCACATTGAAATTCACTTATGTAAATACATTATTTAATTGGCAGAGAGATTTACTTTCCCAGTCTAAATCTACATTACTTTCAAGATTCAAATGTTTTTTCTTTTAATTTTTATTTAACATGAGAGTTTTTCAGAGGCTGCTACTGTTTGTGTTCATGCAATGCTTCTGACTAGCATTAACGGCTATTTTTATCTGTTTAAAATATATTGAAATACCAATATTTTAGGCGAGACTAAATATCAAACAGTTCCCCAAGAAATCCTTCAAAAATTCCCGGCGTCATTTTGGTTTGAGACTGCTGTATAATTCTAGTTGTTTGAAATATTGTTTTACGACAGACTACAAGTCTTACGTGCAAGTGTTCTATGAATTTTGTTAATGTATGCGAGCAAAATGTGATGATATAACTTGTCATTGAAGCTACAAAGCTTCCTTTATAAATAACTCGATTGCATTTAATTAACGATTTCAAGTAAATTATATGTATCATAGTTTTTTAGTTCGTTCGTCACGATTGAATAAATCCCAAACCTATACTACTTGCAAAATGAATAGATTTACTAAAAATACCTCATGTTACGTCAAAGCGTGTTAAATGCTTTCACAGTAATTTCATTTTCTCTCCTTGGTTGACAGCACGCTAAACTTGAAATCCCTTCACACAAACCAGATATAACCTTTGTATGCCTCCTGCGTCATTACTTGTACTTTTAATGTTCAAGGTGGAACAATGGGAATAATAAGTAAGCTGTCGGAATTACTTTTGTAAGGTTAGGCTATTTGAGGTACTTAAAATTCGGTTTACATAAATATGTACACTTGTAAAATCTGAGACAATTAGGCGAAAAGAATAAACTAACTATTGACGTGATCGATGATCATGAATACCTAAATTGGATCAAAAGAATGATGAAACAATAAGTGTACCAGTATTGACCTTGCGGTAAATTTAAATATAAAAGCGGCATTTGTCATTTTTAATTTATTGGCTTCAATTTATTTATACATATATAAATTACTACATGCAAATGCTAACAACTCACTTTATAATTTATTACCTACGCATTCGTGAAAACTTTTGCTTCACTAAATTATAATATATTAACTCATTCAAGCGGAATTTATTTCAATTCATTTTTTCATCTAAAATGTGAACTTCTAAAATCTTCACCAACACATTCAATTTCAATCGGTATTTCAAAAATATTATTCGAATTATGTGTATTTGTAATTATAAACTTTGGTGAAAGAGACTTACTCCCCTCTCCCACCTGTGTGAACGTGCAACAACGAACGTTATATAAACACGTATCAAGTATATACTTACTTGACTTGATGGTAATTGTAACACTGACTTTTAAGTGAAAGTCAAAGTAAGGCTACGAAAAAGAATGAAAGCCAGAATGTGAAATGATCCTTTTAAGTAAGCAGAAATGTTGCTCAATTTTGCAATGGAACGAATCCACACAACGCAAAAACAGCGTAGATTGGAGTATGGGAATACAAAACAAATATTGTCATTGCAAGTAAGATAATCTATTATGCGTCAAATGAAAGATAATGAAGTTAGCTATTTGATTAGATCTGACGTAATATTTAATCAGTGTTTAACATTTTGATTCTTAACTATTTTTTCCGACGATAATGTCTGACGACTGATAATAAAGAGAACTTTAGCAGCTTTTAAACGGAAAGCTTCGACTTGATGATGAAAATGATGTACTGAAAAATTAAATTCCATTTTGAACAATTAGGTAAAATATAAAATAAGACGCAAACCACACTTCATTATTTTTAATAATTTCCATGTTATGAAAATTTACCTTCACTTTATTTTTGGTGAATATCATGTTTGATTCACATACTTTCCATACTCATGACTAGAATAGCAATTGCAAATAACATGGTTGTCTGGAGTTCCTTCATATGATCTATTGGAGTACATTTTTATATTTGAACAATTAATCTGTACCAATCAGACTCCAGGCGAAGAAACTGATTACATTTCAAATTTCAAGTGAACTATTTCCTCCTACATTCGTCAAATACTTCATAAACATATTATTCAAATCAGAATTACTTAACCTTGACTTGTTTGTTCAGAAATACATGGACCAGGCTTGTATATTTTTACTACACAAGTTTGTTTTACTTAAATAATTGTTATTTTTGCCAAAATAAAGTTTCTCGACAAACAGGAAGGAAGTTAAAAATTGTATTGGCGCTCCTTCTTCATAAATTGAAATTCTAATATGAAAAATGCTGGAAGACTTCTGTTTCTGTTATTATGACATTGACTTATTTTTTTGTATCAAACATTTTACTGAAGTAACAACCAAGATTATTGGTTTATATTAGTTCATGCATGTGGGTAGAAATCAAATTACACTACATATTGCATTTAGTATAGAATGGTAAAAGTTATTAATCGCATGTATATTATGGATACGATACAAGACGTAAAAAATCCCGGGAATTTTCCGTTTGAAAAAAAGGCTTCTGCTATTCCATGGCGCATAATGTGTAACAGAAGTACTTTTAGTTACGAAAAAATACGAACTAAAGCTAAAGCATTTCAAAGTCACAGAATTTATCGAAACTGAAAAAACGAATAGGGCCTTTGTCAAGTTCTGTTAATTGGATTCAAGATGATCATAGCAGTAATTGATTATTTAGATAAAAATACATCTTGATAACGATAAAGAAACATTTTAATGGATTTCCCGGTTCCCCCGCGAAAAGGCTAAATGCGAATTCGATCTTGAATATATTGATTTCACGTATTCTTGTATAAACAAATAATAATAGAAAAACTAAGCAAATTTATTAGCTAATGTAAAACTCTGTTTTATGTACAATTATTTCCCCAGTGTCTACTTGTTACAATTCTCAGCAATTAACAATAAACAGATGGGTTAAGTGGAAAATTACTAAATGAACGTTTGATACGGTTACAATTACAAGCTCTTCCAAAATCCTACCACAAGATACAAAATTAGTTTTGTGCGAGTTTGCCATGAAATGTGTAACGATGTACTAGTATTCAGTTATTTATAGTACTTTTATAATACATATTGCAGTTTGCAATACATGAGTTTCCCTAAAAATATATAATATATTAACACATTCTTTTAAGTGAACAATGTGAAGCTCTGGGATTATTGTGTTTACAGAAGGTTGAGAAAAGAGCATTACGGAAATTAGTTTCTGAAGGAGAATTAATGGATATTCTAACATTAACTGAGGTCAAATAGTTCGGCGTTAATAGATCCAAACCCTGAAAAGGATTGTAATGGAAAGATACACACAAAATCAGAAACAAAAATGCAATTACCTTAGGTCAAGGGTCGTAGCTATTTCTAGTTTTCCACATTTGGGTTATAAAATATTTGTATGGTTACTTATTATATTCGTATATTAAACTGCATTTTTCACTCCGCTTCCAAATAAGCTCATATGCATGCATAGAAATTCTCTGTAAATAGGAAAAAAGATTATGATATTCTTATTCTACTTTTCTACTTAGAAACTTTTTCAGTTTTAATTCTATAATATTTATTTTTCTTCCAGGAAAGTTGTATCTTGTCAATCTTGAAAGTAGCAATTTTTACAAACAAGTTTTCAGTAAAAAATTTAAGATACTATTTTTAAACTGACACAATTTTGATGCCACAAGTTGGGTTTTTATACGTTTTATATGTAGCCCGATTTCGTTTAAGAAAGTTATGAAAAACAGAAAAAGTTATGTTTATTTTTGCATAACAACCAATATTATTGTTTTGCGTTTTTCCTAAAGCTTATGTGAAATTTCCGGGGTATACAAAGCAAAAAAAGAAGAATTTGTTGTTTAACAGCAACATGACTTTGCTTTAGCAAATGTCAAAAGATCACCATGACCTCTTTTACTTAGAAATTTGAAGGTAAACAGGAAATATAGATTTTGTCCTTTTTCAACCATACAAGTTTTTCTGTTATGCTAATACAAGTTAAATGAATACAACTGGAAGTTCGTTTGATGAAAAATGTCATTGCTAGAAAAATCATACTCATTTTTATTAAAAACGATTACAGAAAGTCAAATTCAAGCTTGTTTTCTACTTTCTATTTGTTGGTCGCATTGTTATTCAAGCAATTCTTTATATCACATCAGCAATCGCTTCAAATACGATAGCATTTCCAAAGAAATTAATCCCAGGCTTCAGTATGATTTTTGTAAGCATTTCCCTTCTTCTTAAAATAAGTTTACATACATGAAGAAAGCCTTTTATGAAATTATGTTTGCCTTTGTTATTTTTCTTTCTTTTTTTGTGATAATGCACTATTCCGCACATAATGCACTTCGTTTACTTCCGCCAAATTGCAATGCAACATGTGTTGATATTATGCATCCTCTGGTTACTCAGAATTTTTTGTATTATTATAGGCTTGATTTATTCTATGGAAGAAGCATGATTCAAGTTCGTGCCATGACATGCCAGTGTGGCGTGACAGGAAGGATGAATCATCGCTCAATAGTTCGTAAACCGAGTCTACTTCACCCCAATTTTTATCTTTTCTGAAATCAAATGTTATAGGTAAAGTGTGTAGGGTCGCTAGTGCTAACATTTCATTTTGCAGGCAATAATTTATCGGAGCGAATATATTTACATCACTTACATTTACAAGTCACTTTTTATATTTATGTGGGAGGCGGTTTGTATGATGAAGGTCAGTACAAAGTGAAATTTTGATGCTTTGATGCTATAAGAAACGACAGCTGAGTGGATGGCAAAGCATTAATGCATTACTTTATATTTTACTGAGGAGTGTTATATCAATTAAACAATCATGGGTTGCATGATAGGTTTCCCTTTCTTTTGTTATTTATAAAAGTGCAGCAAACTATGATACAATTTTGGCTAGACCTTGTATACTTTTTGATGTATGTCTGGATATAAATGTTTATTTTTGATAAATGCGGTAAAATAGAGAAACTTTATGTTGGTCGCAAATAAAATAACACAACAAGAAGCTCTATTTACAATTCCACAATTAGTATGAATTCCAACACGCCTTTATTTTTTTGCATTTTGGGCTTTCTAGGCTGTGCCCATTTGTTCTCATTTTGTATTTTTAAAAGTGTAATTAAAATTAATTGAGTTACCATTCTGTGCAGCAGCAGTCCCGTCACATGATAAAAAGCAAACTGAAATATGATCTACCATAAATGTATCACATGTACTGTTTCATTATGTTTGAAAGAACCTTTATCTCTAGAAAACTCCTGCTGCTATATTCAAGATGTTGTTTATAAAAAGAAAATTAATGAATGAAAAATAATATCATCCCTATTTTTGGGTGATGTTAAGAATAGAGTTGTGCGTTGTAAGATTTACATCTTGTCAATTGTAAAACCACTTAGTTTTTTATTCCCAATAGAGCCTTAGTAACAAATTGTCTGGAGCCTCCTGACTTGGTTACTGCGAAAAAGTGATTTTTGGGATGATTGTTTTGTTTGGATTGCCAACAACCTTTGCATAGTCCGTAAAGTGGGCGGCAATCCAAGCAAATGTAACTGCAGTCTCTTGGGCCAATGTTCCTTATAGCACAAATGCAACAAAAAGGAGGAAGCTTCCTTAGATCCTTTAAGTTTTCATGGTTTTCAAAAAATGGTTTCCACATTGTACCAAATCTAATATATATTTTCAATTAGTACTTGTATTCCAATTAAGTAACTAAAATATGATTTTATATAAAACTTACAATAACTGCATTTTCAAGTTTCGATTTTGTTCGGGGGACCTTACAATCCCAAATACATGATGTGAATGAACATTCTGTTCGAAACAGCACTCACAAAGGACATAGTCAGGGCATTGTAAGCACTTAAATATGACCCCATTCGGGTTGCAATAGCAACCCTTACAAAATATTTCAGAGTATGTATTACCATCCATTTTCAGAGACGAATCGTTTGAAGGTAAAAGTGAAAATGAGAATCAATCTGGATGTTAAGTTTGGTTTAATTGGTAAAAGCTTGGAGAATTTAAATAGTTTTTACATTTTGCTCTATTTTATCTTCTAATATTTCAAGATTACAAGGTAATTAGAGATTTTGTTTGCATTTTTTTCTAGAAATGGTAAAAAGGTAAATAGTTTGGATCACATACATACATTCATGTGTAGGTATACACTTTTAAAATTACATCATTGCGTTGCTCTGACAATTTTTTACAGTTTGTGAACTCAATTAAAACATTGTATAGTTGTTTGATGAATAAGTGCTTGCATTGAGCTTTATGTTACGGAATATCACATGCGATTGATAAGAATGATACGCAACGGAAATTGGATAAGAGTTATAATATCACAGGTATGTATGTGTATTGTTGACATTGCTATAATATTATATGTGGCCATGATAAGATAGCATATTTCCGAGCCATTTTGTCGGAAATATCTCTGTTGATTTTCGTTTTATTTGCGTTTAGGGTTAAACTGGACCGGAAACTGCGCTCAGTTTCGTTCTAATAAACTTCTTTTCAAGTTGTGCTTGAAACTGAATTTTGCAATTTTTTTGCATGCATGTTCATTTCGTTGTCATAAGTATAGTATCTGCGTTTCAAGTAAAAACGATATGTTCATTTCTAATGTGTACAAGTTCGCATTCATTAGAGTCGCACTATTATACATGTCTGCCATTTCATAGCAAGTTTGCGAAAACCACTGCTTTGGTTACTTAAATGACTAACGTCTTACCCGGTTAAGTTACATTCTGTCATAGGTGTTGAAAAACTGATATATATGGTGCTGGGCATACAGATATGTACGCATTAGACAGAATATTTCTAAAAGCTACAATTGCTATTTGTTAAGAATATGTGGGAGGAAACATGACTAGAACTCAAGGTTTCGTCAAAAATACAAGGTGATGATGGTGATGATACATCTCTAAAAGAGCACCTTGATTTTGAAGTTTCCCTTTTTTCACTTTACATTTCATTGCAAGCGGTTAGCAGCATTGAAAATTTGCCATTGAAAATAATATTTTTGATGTGGCTAACTTGGTGGTCAGGATTTTGAAATTAATCGATTATTTTGTCAAGGTTAAGGTTGAAAGTTATGCATCAAGTATTACCGAAGCTTATTATAAATATTTGTATTTCATAACATGTTTTTAACATGTTTTCCCTCAGATCGATAAAAAATCCTGAAAAATATATTTATGCATATTAACATGCTTATATGTATAAAATACTTTATTCATCTGTACTGTGTAAAACATACTTAATTTAATGCTTACTGCCGACACTACTAGGAAAACGTGGTACAAGAATAGGTACTTTTATTACTAGGTACTTAAGAAAGGTATTTTTAATCGGATTTTTGATGCTTTATAGATGTTTTTACATATTTATTGACTATAATTAATTAACTTAGATTATTTGCATTGCCAATTAGCAACATATAAAAGGAGCTTAGTAGATCACTATACTTTCATATTATAAAAGACATCATGAAACATAATAAACTGTAAAAATTAACAGGTAACTTTAATTTATTTCTTTAATGTATTGTTTGTTCGACAATATAACCTTATTAAATACGCCTGGTTTTATGCTTATTTCATGAAATTGGTGAACCAAATAAAAGCGTATTATGTACTAAAGTTTTTTTGCATTCGGTGTTGTTATGTCATATTTGAAACAACTATTTAAGACAGGCTTCCATATATGTGTACGCATTATGCTTTTATATAAATGCTTATATATAGTCGTTTGATCTTACTATACCGTATAGCGTATCCAACTTGAAATGATTTTGCTTTATTTGTATGAAACCAATTTCGCTAAAAAGTAGCTTCCAACAACCCACAAGAAGGCTGATTCTTGTTAGATGCCGAAAGGAGAACAAACGTAAGGACATCCTTCCTGTTTGCTCTGGAGACGGTTGCGAAATGTAATCCCCAAGTTGAAGCGTAAAATACGTAAATAGCACATCAGCATAAAACCAAGATGAGTATAAACTGCAAAAAGACATGACGTAATAGCTTCCTTTGCAAACCATTCTATATTCCATACATTAAGTAAGATTTGTACGAATTTCGTTTAGAATTTATTGGAGCAACAAAGTTGCCTGAAAGACTGCAAATATTATCAACAGACGAATGTCGGGTATTTCTGCAATGGTCAGCTAATTATTGGGTCATTCACATGAATTATTGCAAATTATTATCAATCATTCATGCAATTCCACGTGTGTATTTACGCAATAAATATAACGCACGCGCCGTCCTAAAACAAAAATACATTCAATTTCCACGTACATCGTCCTGACATTTGACATTTCATTTAAATGCTGAGTTTCCTTACAAACTAAACTCATTACAATATATATTACTTAATGATTCATACATAACAATTTAGGCGAGTCTCGCAAGTAAGTGATTGTATTGTGATAACCTTAGTTATCTATGATTTGTACAGCGTCATAATAAACTTGTTTCACAGCAAGTTTACAGTACTGCCAAAGTCAGACATCAAAACAGTATCATTTTTTAGACAGAAGGAGATGCAAGTATTTTTGCTCGTTTATTCGTTCAATACATTTGTGCACACTTCAAATAAAGCTGGAAACCATAAACGGAAATATAATCATAATTTTTAGATATGGGATCTTTGAGGTAATTACAGGTTTTAGAATAATTTATAATCAATCTTAATAAATTTTATGAATTTTCTTTACTGCAATGTAGTACTCCAAGCGCTAAAAATGTGCATCCCGTAATCAGAAGCTGTGACAAAGAAACTTTAGAACCCGTTCCTGGGATCATAACAGGTTTATATTTCTTTGTAACTTTTTCTATGCGAGATTTTGTCTTTAAACGCTTTTATTCAACAAAATAAGGTACTATTCCATCATGGCTACAAGGAGAATTAGTAAGAGTGGGTCCAGGTATTACAAATATTGGAAAGGATCAGTATAAACACGTATTCGATGGGTTGGCAATTCTTCATAAATTTGCAATCAAGGATGGAAAGGTATGTAAATCGCACATATGTGAAAAAGAAAATAATGCGAGTAGCTTTGATTTTTATAAAATTTATATCTGAAAGGTCACATACCAAAACCGTGCCCTCCAAAGTGACACGTATAAGAAAAATATGGCAGCTAACAGAATAGTCGTTACTGAGTTTGGAACACGAGCGCTCCCAGATCCATGCCAGGGTATTTTTGGATGGTAAGTAAATTATAGTAAAGCCCCCATCGAAATATATATGCACCTTTCATATAATATTTGTAAACATAATCCAGGTTGAAAGCAGAATTTACATCAATATTTGACCTTATAATAAACGAAGTCACGGATAATTGTTCCGTTAACCTAGCCTATTATGGAGATCAGTTATATGCTATGACGGAATCGAATTTTGTGCGGAGGCTCAAGCCAGACACGCTTGAAACTCTAGGAGAAAAGACGAATATAAGGGATTATATTGCTGTAGACTCCGCTACTGCTCATCCTCATGTATTAAAGGATGGAACGATTATAAATATCGGCAACAATTACAGACATTGGAAGGGATCTCACTACAGCATTTTCAAAATACCACCTTCATTCCAATCCCAAGGTCAGTGTACAGTCAAATTTCAGTATATGGTTGTCGGTTTCACGTCCTATATTTGTGTTGTCTATATTTAGATACCTCATTTGCTAATGCCAAGATAATTGCTGAAATTCCATCAAGATGGAGATTTCATACAGGATATTTTCATAGCTTTGGGATTACAAATTCTAGGAAACTGATCCTTATTGAAACTCCATTTTGTATGAATCTCCTTGGAGTTATCGCAGGTGGATGGACAAAGCGATCATATTCTGATTGGTTGAAATGGAATGCTGATCAAAAGGTTTCAGTTAATTAGCTTCTAAAATTAAAATGCGATGACATTATATCAAAATACACAATTAATCTAACTGTTTTGTATAGACGAGATTTTATGTGGTAAACTTGGACAATGGGAAAGTGAGTGATGTGATTTATGAAACAGAGAATCTCTTTCTATTTCATCACATAAATGCTTACGAGGACAATAATGAGCAGCTAATAGTGGATGTTGCTGGTTACAATGATGCTGAAGTATTTGATATTTTCATTTAGTATATTTTCTCCTTCATAATATTTAGCTTACAAGCATATTTTAATTTAAACGTGTTGTTTTCTAGTGGGTTAGTCAAATGGCTCTAAAGGATACAAGTAAATTAGCAGCACTTTCACCAGAGTCTTCAGCTCGTCGTTACGTTTTACCTTTAAATATTGAGGTGCCAGTGAACAATTACCCCAATTTTTACACAAGCAAATTATTTGGCTAATTTTACTCCAAAGTGTATATTTTATCATACAGAATGCTTTACCATCTTCAATCAACCTATTACATCGTGATGGCATTTTCGCCACGGCTTCTGCCACGATGCGGAGTAAAACTCATGCAAAAACTTATATTGACTTGACACCACATCATTTGACTTCTTCAAACATTGAGCTTCCTCGAATAAATTACAAATGTAATGGAATCCAGTACAAGTTCTTTTATGGTCTGCATCAGTCCAAACACATGGATACTTTTGATTTTGGAATGGATGTCGTAAGAACGATATATTTTCACTCTGATGCTTTCATATAGTGTACGAAATATTAATCTATCAATAACAGCAAATCTACTTGTTTTAAAGATTTCAAAAGTCAACGTCGAAACTGGACAAAAAATCTCCTGGACTGCACATGATGAAGATGGCTTAGCATCCGAGCCCGTTTTTGTTCCAAATCCAGAAAATCCCAATCCTGAAGAGGATGATGGTGTAGTTTTGTCAGTATTGCTGACAAACACCAAACTAAATTCTGTGTCTTTGTTGATTTTAAATGCAAAGGATATGAAAGAAATTGGAAGGGTAGAGTTTACAGCGTTGGGAATTGTTACTGGTACAGCTCATGGTAATTGGACTCAGTCAGGGGTAAACATACATACTGCTAATTTTAATTAAAATACAGTGAAATAAAAATCGCGGAATGACTACGATTGTTATTCGTCGATTTATTATCAGAATTTCAGGATGAATTTTTCATGGAAATGTACATTATTGTATTCACCAGGAAATCATTGTAAAAAATAGCCTATACTCTATGTTACATACCCTATTATACGGAATAATTTGATTAGAGAAGGGAAGAGCTGAGTATGAATTCAATGAAGTATAAATTTACATTTTATCGCTACGGTTTTAGACACAATCATAATGTAATATTTATACAATTGAAGAATACAAATAAATAAAAACCATAAGAGGTATTGACGCACAACACAAATTTCGACTTTTTTACCGTCATAAGAATCCCTCGAGCATAAAACGTGAAGTGAAGTAAGAGTTTGTTGAATTACAAAATTGTACTACACGTGGCAATTGAATTAGTGGCTGATTTTCTCCCTACCTCTTTTACTGTTAGGATTACTTTATGCGCATTCTTATAAGGCATACACTGTAACAAGTGATTCAATTACGTGTATCAATATCATTTGACATTACTTTTATGACGCAATTTTATAATAACCGCTTTGACTGTTTAATATTACCCAAACAAGCACGTGCTTATCAACAACGACGCATAATGTAATAATTGAAACATCGACGAAATATGTAACTCGCCTGGTACATAAACGTGCATTGCCTACAGTACAAATACGGGTGAAAGTCAGATTCTGACATAAAAGTATAATACAAAATTATTCCGACGAGTGTAAGGTGCCATACGGAGCCACATGTCAGTTACATAGTGATTGCCGATTGCAAAAAGCTGCAAATTTTAATTAGTTTTAAAAACACCAGTTTTAAATCTGAAGTAAAAACAAAAATAAAGGGATATTTTAGTTAGATAGTTGCGTAACATAACAAGCATGTTTTTAGAATATGTTATATAATCAAAGTAATTTTTGGAAATTCAAGCTTGAAAACTTAAAAACTCAATTTAATCTTAAGACTTTGATAAAGTTTGTAACAGCATTATAATTTCAATGTAGACAATGAGTTTAATCTTTACTGTATCACTAAATCAACACTTAACTTAGTACTAAAATAATATGATTACGCAAGCAAACCTAGTAAAAAATTAACCTGTTCACTTTAAATAAGGCAGTTTCAAACAAAATTTTACAAATATGAATATATATGGGAAATTGGAAAGAAGAGGATCTGAGAAAAGTCAACTTATTCTTAGTCTTCGTATTTTAAAAGTAAAAACAAAATAAACTTTGTTTGAAGTTTGAATTAATGATCAGTTTCAAAAACTTTGTTTAGTTGAAAAACAAATTTTATACAACCCGATTTTCCTTCAGCTTTAAAGGTCAAACTGACCTACAGAAACACTAGACAAAAATTATATTATAGACTATGTTTCCTTTAAAACCGGGAACGTAGTGTAGTGTCCTTGTCATCTGAAAATCGGGATACTTACAAATACTTATGTTATAAATATTATCAATTGTGCAAGGAAATATTGATAACTTTGGCAAAACATTGTTTATCCATTTTGTCTGCTTTTCCTCCTCTGTTTTTGTTTGCGTAGTAGAATAATATAATACAAAAATGATGTAACAGTTGGTTTTTTCACAGT
Organism: Entomobrya nicoleti; assembly: GCA_034695465.1. NCBI lineage: Eukaryota > Metazoa > Arthropoda > Collembola > Entomobryomorpha > Entomobryidae > Entomobrya > Entomobrya nicoleti. Next base: position 924 of record JAQFZG010002896.1, on the reverse strand, counting down.
ATTTGGATAAAGGCACGTATTTTGAAATGTAATTGTTGTACGTTCCTACAAAATGGATAGTACGACTGGGGACTGCTAAAAGTTACAGCCTAAAATTATTCAACTCAACAATTTTGTTTAGTATTTCTCAACAGTATTATGATGCATATTGTTATGAGGTTTGCTTTGAGTAAAAGCTAAAATTGAAACCTACAATTATACGTTTTTCAACATATTCTTGTAACAAACTCACCTAAGAAGGTACACAATATTTTGAAACAGTAGAAACAGCTGATTCTAATTTGTTGTTTCTCATCATTATTGTAATGGTCGTAATTAAAATATTTCACACAGTTCACATTTCGTAATGACACGACGGAGAAATATGGCTTCTGTCATAAGGTGACACACACAAGGATACACAATATTGTACAACGTTATGATTCACGGTTCTTTTTTGGGAAAAATAGAGAGAAACATATTGTGATAGCCTTCCCCTCAAATATATTGAGTTTAATACACGCACTATCCAGCTAAGGTTTTTTTAAAATATTATCCATTAAATTGTTCATAATAAGTTTAATAGTCGTTATATTAGTTCACTTTTTCACAACTACTTTCTTAATATATTTTCGAAGAAATATCAAATTTCTTAATGAATTACTAGCCTTTATTCTATAAATAACATTATATTACATTTTCTGATGCGCACACTTTGACACTGGATACCGCCCGTCAAATATATTGACATTATATTTGCAGATAAAAATGTCTTTCACAATAAGTTCTAATCTCAACACAAAGAAACTTCAAGCTTTCAAACAGTTTGATTGTCAAAATTAATAGGCAGCTATTCTTTTCGGTGTTTTTTTTTTCTCCAATTTTCTCATCTTACGTAGGAGTAATCTCAAGGTTGATCTATTGATCAGATTATCTCTTTTGTAA
>JAQFZG010002895.1:0-15057 GCA_034695465.1 Entomobrya nicoleti | reverse complement strand
TGACTTTTAGAAATTCTGACGTAAAATAGCGTGGAAAAGTAGTCTTTTTAGAGCGTAGAGAAATGTTATGCCATAAAACTATAACTTCGCCTTAGATCGCGTTATTCAAATAAAAATATTGACGCGGTATGGAACAAGATAAAAAAGTATATTTGTAAACAATTTATGGTTCTTGTTTATTTTAAGCTTTAGATTACGAAGAATGATGGACCTGGTAACTTCTTTCCAACGGCCAATAATTATGTAAGCCGCCAGTTCTGAGTTCAACTTTTCATCGTAATTTTTGTACTTTTCAAGCAATTTCGACATTGCTTCAAAGTCCGAAGCAACGCACCTTTTTTTGTATTTCTTTATGTTCAATCAAGTCTCAGATACGGATACTTAAGTTGGAAATAGGTGTGATGATGGTTTTTCTAGTCCACATTTTTGACAACTGTGGACAATTTTAACCTGAGCGGTCCTGCCTGTCTACTGGATAGTAATGGACCCATTATTATTTAACACAAATTATGCCATTATCCGTTCAATACTTTATTCTCATAACCAACTTGTTACCTATTGCTAACGAAAAAAATTACCATGTTCTAAATTTTCAACAAATTCCTCATTACAACAAAAAATATGGAAAAGAATTACATCCATGAACAATAGTGTAAACAGGTTAGCTTAATATTATTTTATGAAATGGGTTGTAAATCGAAATGTGTCATTTTGTGATTTTACAATTATGACGATATTACCTTTAGATCTGTCACAGGAATTATTGAGCCTGAGCACCAATTTTCGCCATTTGTTGAAACTGAAAGAGATTAGTTTTCTAATGTAATGTAATTTTGATATTAGCCACTCAGAAACAAAGCAAGCCATTGCAAATGCAAAACCACCAAGCAAAAACAAAAATATTACTAAAATGTTTCCGAACATATTTGGTGCGATTGGACGAGTATATTCGTTTGCCGTGTTTATGTCAGACCTATTTATAAATTTAGGCCACCACTCCAGCAAACCAGTGGTGGATAACATCGAAAGTTGCTGAAGAATTGATGATGACACATACGAAGCCATATACTCAACGCTTATCTCTGGCGTTGTGTAAGCATTAGTGCTAACATCAGAATGTAATCCGACCTTTTTCAATGATCTGTGTAAAGTTTGGGCTGCATAGTTTGGCAAAAGCCAGGCGGTTTTGTTACAATTGTTTAAATCCCTTACAATGATATTTTCTTGCTTTTGGACGAAAAGTTCTCTTAAAATCTTTGAATATTTAAGCTTTGCGGTCCAATATTCCAAAGTAAGGAGACCCACTTTGATCATATCGTCTAAATAGCCGAAAGGCTCTTTTATTGCCATGATGGCCTTAGGATGCAATCGAGTGTAGTTTTGAGCTTTTGAAAACTCTGTTGCCATTTCATCTTCGTTCTCAGGCGAAAAATATACTTCACTTTTACCATTTACACAGAAATCCCCATCATCCATTCCTTTACACAAGTTAACGAAGAGTTCATTTTTAATACGCCATTTTTCCACATAATAGGAGTCCGTTAAGCCTTTCAGGTACATATCGGCAAAATATCCAAACTCCTTAATTCGAGTGTACAGTGGAATATTGTCCTCAATAAGCTCGTCAATATTATAATAAGAAACTTGCCCTCTAGGCAGCACCATTTTGTAGACGTTTTCACTCTTAAAAGCATTGCTGATTACCAAAGCTGCCAAAAATAGTCCACACATCAGAAACCTCAACTTTATTTGTTCATCCATATTTGGGGGAAAGGGGTTCCCTTGTTCCAACATAACTTTTACTATGGCCAGAGTGCTTGTGGAAAACGACGCGGCCTCGCAGCTCCCTTTGGACAAGTAAAAAATTACAACAGACAGCAAGGTAATAGATATGAGTATAAAAAGCCAAATCTCCCACTCAAAAACGGAAATGAATCGGACAAAGGGATACGGCTCGATTCCACGTGAGCCACAACTGACAAAGTGAAGATTCCCGAAAACATTTTTCACCCTCAGTACACTTTCGTAATTATTTACATTATTGTTGTCAATTGTAAGACTCCTAAGAAGATACGTCGTGACATATTTGTTATTCTGTTCAAGAAAAATGTCAGGGTAGCTTCTGGTTATATTACCGAAGAAGTAAGTAAAATATGATGCGTAGGCGAATGCAAGCATTTTCAACTTTTCTGAATATCTTAGTTTCATTTTTTGCAGCTTCCTCCCTAATACAGTACATGATTTGATTTGCTAAACTAAATGTTGCATCGGACATGCTGAAAAAAAGTACGGGAAAAGCAGTAAACTTTTGAGATTTTTCCAAGACTGCTATTTCGTCGAATGAGAAATTGTCAAGCTCTAATGTATTCACAGTTACTAATTTGCTACATTCTGGACAAGGAAAAATGGCATTCAATTTGGTAACTCTGCAATCAAGATTAACATTGATATTCTCTAGCTTAAGATTGCAGCTAACAAAAGCTATGATTTGCAAGTCATTAATGACTCTGTTTGTAAAATCAATATCAGTAAACCTCGTGTTCCTTTTTGCAGTCCAAGCAGCTAAGGACAGCCAATCGTATTGCTCTACACTTTCTTTTGTATCTACTAACACGTGAATTGGTGGCCTCAAGCTTGGCCCAACTCGTAATTGCGGGACATCTGGCTTAAGAAAAATTTCTGTGTATTTCCCAAGACGAAGCAGATCATCCGGCATAAATAAATCCACTTGGATTTCACACTGCCATGGCTTTGATACCGACACAAAGTTGGGGGGATTTAATCTTTCACAGTGCCCACTTTCAACATCTGAGGGCCAAAGTGAATAGTCATATTTGAAAGTTGAACAATAATATTTAAAAAAGAAATCGCTGTGCCCGTATAAAACGTTTCTTGGCAATTCTTTTGAAAAATTTCCATTGAGATTAGATACCGTATCTTTTGGGATCCATATCGTTTTAATTTCGGGATCAGGCCAGGTATTGAAAGGTTCTGCGACGCTAATGGCTACTTCCAGTTGTCTGAGAATTACAGGAAAGTCAATTGTTGGATGGATATCGGCACCTTCAAAATTGTTAACTACAATTAGACATCTGTCGTCAGTGAAGTGTTGGAGGGTTGCGTACAAGTTGTTCACAATTTTTGGCAGTTTGGGAACAGTTGGTGTCGATCGATAATTATCAATATATTCTCGTAAAGCTTCTAATTGTACAATTTGGTCCGTAGCATTGAAGTGGTCGAGAATTGAATCTGACGGGGACATTGTTCGCAGAAGTTTAGTAGTAAGCGTGTACTTTACCAGGTTCATCCATTCGTCTTCGCCACTTGAAAATTTGAGCTGCAGAGAAATGATAAAGAATATATGGGAAAAAATTGACAAAGTTGGGGTTTCCATTCCAAATGTGGACATTCTAAGCTTTTGATGAGCAAAAGCAAAATAAAATTCGTTGAATGTTATGTTTTTACTGTGTTTTAGGACGAAATTGGTAATTCTTTGTAGCTTTTAAATCACGAAATTATTGTAGACTCTATATAAGTAGTTAAAAAAGCTCGATGCACAAATTAGTTCGTTTTGGATGTCTAGCTGTTTGGGAATTTAGTATTAATTTATATTCTACAATTTTGAAACAAAACATACCTGAAATTTTCGAAATTTCACAAGTTTTCTGTATTCAGGAAAAAATTTTGACAATTAAACTTAAAAAAAGATGACAAAAAGATTTTTTGAAAAATGTTTTTACGATTAAAAAATGTGTTAAAAAGTCGATAAATGTATACTGATGAGCAATTATAAATATGCTTCTAAAGTTTCAGATTCCCTAAGAATATTAACTCTAAGAAGCTTTGACTTTGCAAAAAAAATGTATTTGTCTTCTAGAGTTAGTTTTCTGTCAAAGATGCTTTTTTAGAAATTAAAATTTACGATTATAAATTTTGTCAACTTTTCGTTTGTACACAGAAGTTTTAAGGTTTTATGGTGTCCAATATATTTTGTGCCGTTTGATATTTTTTGAAGTATGATAAACTTTTTAGACCAAGCGTTGCGTTGCTCTGCAGCGCTTTTAGTAGTACCTGAAACTTTTTTTCCTTGCTCGTCTATAAGTTTAACTACTCAAATATTCTGATGTGTCTTATGAAAGCGTTTTATAATTTAATTTGTTTTTAGGGGCCAAATTCAGAATGCAAGTAAAGCAAACGTTTCTAGGTCTGGATGCTAGGAAGAAAGCGTAACAACAACTTAGATATGTAATGCTGTTTTATACATAACGTTGTCTCAGCACAACTTAGCCAAACATCACCTATCCTGTAAACTCGCCAAACCTTGCGCCTGAAGAGCTCCAAAATAGTCATCATCACAAATGTAAGTGTTCTATTTTTCATATATGATAAGACACACTTAACAATGTATTATATATTAAGTAAACTTTGTTATGTGCATACTAGTATATTAAATCATGTTGACCAAAAATGTATACGACAGCATGTGAGGTAGGTTAAACTTATCTCAACAGAGTTGTGCGAGAACCCCAAGTGTCGAGGCCTGTTGCACCAATAATTGTTTCAAGTAAGCCATAGTCGTATATCTTATATAATTACATAGTGTGAAATTGTATTGATATTTTTATAAATATTCCGAGAAATGCAAACCTAACTTATACATGGATGATAATATTGGGGCCCTTGATCAAAGTAACGATTTGAAGGTAGTCACTTCCTGCCAGGTCCCTTTAGATTACGATAACCCATTTATTATATTCGATTTGCTGGGAAATGTTTTAGCTGGAAAAAGCAATTCTGGCCGGCTAGAATGTTAGCCGTCTTGTCTGGCTAGGCCCTAGGCACGCTGATCCCTGATTGAAGGATTGATCTGAATTCTGTTCCAGCATATTTAAAAAGAGTCATGCTCATAAAATATTATGAGCTCTGCCCTAAAACTAATTAAACTAATTCTGAAGTATTTTATCCTCTAGTCTAGCACGAGTTACTAAATTATTCATGATTATCCTACTAATGTAATGCAAATAATTTTGCTTTGTTCTTAAACCTACCGCTATTTCTAAAATATTACTACGGCATACCATATGCATCCTGTCAAGACAAAAAAATCAATAACTTATTTTAAAACGATTATTGAACAAATTGTTGATTATTTTTAACATTTTTGTTTAAACTTTCTTTTTTCTATATTTATGGATACACACATATTTACCTAGCTAGTAATTAATAAAGATGTGGTGATTCAAACTTCATCTACATTTCTATTGAGGTTACGAGACCAAAGTAAGGTTAATAGGTCCGTGCGCGTGGTTTTTACACAATTAAAATATACAATATAGTATTGCTCAACTTACCGACAACGTTACGGATATTTAATCCATCGTATAACATTTCAGATGTTGAAAATACACAATCTTTAATATGAGATTCCTCACATAGAACACAACACCAAAAAATTAAACTCTTGATACCGAATTAGCCTTCATCAAAATTATTTTCGGGAAAAAGTATAAATTCGAGGCAAATTTTAAATTTAAAAAACAATTCTTATTCACATAACTTCAATTACCCAAATATGAGAATAAAACAAATGTCTCTAGCAAACTCTCGATTTGGCAAATAATCTTAATCAACTATTTATGGCATAAATTTTAATCGCTGTTTACAAAACGACATAGAATTCCACGTAAAGTAGATACATTTATTTAAATTTAAGTTTGAATATGACTGATTCGGAGGCATTGTATACGTCCTGTAAAAGATAACGCTTTTTCTAGTTTTTCAGTACAAATGTTTTTTTGTGGATCAAAGCTTACTTAGACTTAACTCACTCATATGTACCAAATATTTATCTAAATATTTCGAAACATCAAATTCATTTTATTTTTTTATCAGATAACATTGGGGACTTATTTATCTTAAATGTTACTTCCATTTAGCATTAATAAGTTTGCAGCAAATGACATGGGAAGCTCAAGAATATTCAGAGGAGTTAGTTCATCTACAAAATTTGAAGAACTAATCCTGATTTTTAGTGCAGGACAAGACCTGTAAAACCTTTTTTCCCATTTTCTATCTCGAATCCATACACCTGGCGCCAGCGGCATGTATTTATTTTCCATGCTCCTTAACAAAAAATTTGACTTTTGGTATACCATCGCCATTTGACCAAAAACTATCAGAATTCACATGAGAGATTCCAATGTTAGAAATCCTAAAGTGACAACAAAGCCAAAGCTAGAATCTTTACTTGACACGAGTTTGGACAAAGCTAAAGCTCCCCCTAAGATGAGTGCACAGATTATGGCAAGTATTGGGGCACCCTTTTGAATCCCATTTAAAAGTACAGTTAGCAGCTGAATATGCCTAAATACAATAGCTCGTTTGTAAATAAATCCTTCCTTGCTTGTTGATTTGGAACACAAATCTGTAAATCTTTTAAAATGAATAAATATTTAAAGGAATACATTTTTTATTTGATCATCGACAAATGGATATAGGTCACTTACATTTGAATACAGTCAAGTAAAGTAAATGTACATAAGTTATAAAGCATCCCAACTATAAAATATAAAGGGACAATCAAGAAATTCCAGACCCAGTAATTGTACAACAGCACAGGTGTTTTAACAACAATCAGCTAATATTCCATTTTCTGTGTTATGGACGTGTTTGGATATCAGCCAATATCCTGCCAATGATGGTTTCCATGGATTGTTAAAATGCAAGCCAAATACAGCTCCAATTGGTGTAACAACTTGCGAAAGGATAACCACCTTTGCAAAAGCCATACCAAAAATTTGTTGCATTGGCAAGTCAGTAAGTTTTCTTACGACTTTAAGGTACATATAGTCAAACTGAATGAAAGCGTTAATAAGCTCAGCAATTTGAGGTGCTTTTTTACGACAAACGTAAAGGTAAAACACACTTGTCGTAACTATTAGAATTAGTAACCAAGGTAAAATTAAATGCTCGGCAGGAATATTGAAGGATCCATGTATTCCTTGAATTAGTAGTAGAACAACACTCACTGTCGCAAAATATGACTTACGTTTAAAATATTTCTCAAAGTTATCGTTTTGTATGACTTGTAAGAGCTTCTTCGATTACAACACACGTGCGCGCCGCATGAAACCATTCCATAAATATAATATGTAGCCCGAAAGCATAATGCAAACGTGGGTTGAAAATAATGGAAACAAATTATTTTTTGTTGTTAGACCCCAAAAGAGTAATCAAATCAAATTTTACAGCGATTAACAGCAAATCAGAGTACAATAACTTGTAACTGGACTTTATATTATTTATACCGTTACACAACGACGCGATAAACAAAATGTAATCAAATCACCAAGTTTGCTCTTCATATATGTAGTGTTGGTTAGCAAATATAATAACTATTATAAAATTTAATCCGTTGTGTAAATAAATGACTGATTACTGTCGAATGATTGTAATTTCGACAATTGTCCTTTTATGAAAATATAATTCAACAAAAAGCTATTCGACTAGTTTCTTTCTACTATTTTTTTTCATTCGGCAAGATTCTCTTCGACTAGTATTTTTCGACAAGAGGAACCAATACTAGAGGGCATTCTGACAATTTCCACTAACCTCTATAGTGAGTTATAAATTAAAAGTTTTTTGAAAACCTAATTAGGATCCATAACAACGCTTATTGTATGCGCTTTTCCAAAAATTGAAGGCAAGCATAGCATGAATTAAGTATTCTTGATCATTCGTGTTTTTATAAAATTTGTGACGCCACATTGTATTGACAATTGAGGGAAGGGTACAATACAGGCTTACTGCTCCGTACAAAACGTAGCTTATTGTTCATTTACATTCACATAAAACATTCAAAAAACAATTTTAGACTTTAAAGAATATATTGGCAAAGATTCTCATAACAAAAAAACAGATTTGCCAAGTTTTCGCGTTAACATGGCACCAGTACACACTGGAAAGTTCTGGTAGAACTATCCATATACATTTTAGCTAGCTTATTAGATCGATTGTATTGTAGCAGTTACGAATATGTAAGCAAAATCTGCTGAAGATATATGAATTTAATGGGGTTTAAATTTACTTATTTACTAACTTAGCAAAATAAATAAGGTTGAGCTTCTTTCCATTTCCCATTACTCATCAATAGGGCAAACATGTGGAAAACAAATTTAAGGCCCTTTGTCAGCATAGTCGAGTTGTTTCTTCTGTGGACAAGCCACTACCTAAGGTATTGGTAAAACAAAAATTCAAATTGACACTTTCAGCAAAAAAAAAGAAGATTTATTGGAAAATTTCTTTCTTTCCCCTAACCTAAAGCAACTGGCATTTAATATTTTTAAGATACTCGAATTATAGAGTGCTCGTGTAAACTGAATGCAAATATTTTTAAGGCCAATACACTCATAAATTTTTTTTAAAGATATGAATTAGTTGAATAAATGTTTTATTTTCAACAAAACGTCGGTACTGTTTCGGCGATGGGTTTTATAAACACCGGCGCACCCAAGAGGGGTCCTTGCGGGCCCGTGACCCCCCTGGAAATTTAAAGTTGATAAAATGCTTTAGACGAAAATTCGCAAACTAAAAAGATGTTTATACATCTTAGAAATTATCAGTATGATTAAATGTTCAAAGTAGACTGTATTTCAAGTTAGTTACTGTCCCATTGTCATTTAAATTTAAAGAGTAAAAAAAAATGTTTAAATATTATAAAACGACATTCTATGCAGTTTCTTATAAACAAGCCTATAATGTGAGCCTACATTGATACACTAAAATAACATTTCTCTGCATATGCAATATTTTAGTTGCTAAGTACAAGTTGTTACAATACACAGAATGATTTTCCAAGAATGATGTACCAGTCTATTTGAAAATGTAGCAAAAGTTTAAATTGAAACCGATTTTAAAGCTGAGATTGGCATCGTTAGTACTGACGAAGCACCAGCGTTGTCGATATCTAAGCAGCTTAGCTTATTCCTTTCGTATCTCCAAGCATATTATAACTAGTCAAGGCAAACATAACTGTATTTGCGTGACAAAAGTACAACCCAGAAAGCAAATTTGAAATATTTGAATTGTTATACATTTCTAGTCTGATTTACATAAAGTTCCCGTTCAAATGATAATTGGTAAAAATTGTGAAATGAAGTTAAATTCTGTGTTCAGTACAATTTTAGAATATGGGATATATTACTAAACTAATATTTCTGTCTGGGTTCCGTCAGATGTAAAATTGGAGGAAGCAATTTGGACTAGGAAAAATACGCACAAACGAATGCAGCATTAAAAAAGTGATTTCCAACCTTTGTACATCTTGCAAAATACTACAGATGATAAAAAAATAAAACGATTTTCGAAAAAAATGAGACGCAATTATACGTTATATGAATTAGCAGCCATATTTTAGCTATACTAACAATTTCAATCTGATATGGAATCATATATTTTGTAAACTCTGACTTCTTTGGCATTTACATTCGTATAATTGGACATACTCAAATATATTTATAACAGATAAGTAAACAAACAGTCAACTTCTCCTAAAATTCCAAGCAGTCCTCTGGTCAGTATTCCTGTCAACCTCAGATAAATTTTTTGTGAACCTCAGACGAAATTACAAGTTGATCACTAATAAATTTTCCGGTGGATTTCTGATATTTCTAGTCGATCCCTAATATGTTTTCTAGTCGGCTTGAATAATATATTTTAGTCAATTTTTTGAACTTTAATTCAGTCACAGTTTGAATTTATAGTCAATCCAGTTTTCAGAGAAATCAACAATATTTTGCAATATAAAGACAAATACTATATCTAGTTGGAAACGAATGTAATTTCTAATCGAAACATCACACAGATTTAAACCAAACACTTTTGTAATTTTTATTTGAATGCTGGCGTTACTATTTAGAAAATTAATGCCTACATAACAGTTAAAGAATAGGACCAATTCAAAGAAACGAAATGAAACATAAATTATTTAAAATTCAATTTAAAAGCAATATATTGATGAAGAATTTTTGAACAAAAAACCGATTTGTATTAACATGGCAGCAGTACACTCTGGTCTGTTATGGTGGAACTTTCCATACATTTGGCCGAGCTCATTGGATCGATTTTATTCTAACAGTTACGAATATGTAAGCAATACCTCGTAGGAACACATATATCAATTTAATGAGCTTCGAATTGCTTTCAGAACAGAATAAATGAGGCTCAGGCTCTTTACTTTTTAATTAACTCATCAATAGGACCAAAATGGCGAAAACAAGTTCTAAGACTCTTCGTCAGCATGATAGACTCGGTTCTTCTGTGGACAAGCCGCTACCTTAAATATTGCCAGTGCTACAAATGATGAAAGATTTGATCCAGTTCAAAGCATTTTGAATTTTGGAAAAACGTTTTCTTCCGGAAAGCCCAAAACGTTCTTGAACAAAATATAACAATATTTAAAATACGGTATGAAAGCAAACCGCTCAGTAGAATTGTTTTACCTACAAAGTTGTACCTTTTGAACTAACATGTTCAAAAACCAAATTCGAGTTTCTGGAAAAAGGAATTAATTTTCGCTATCTTTAAGCTACTGACATTTAGTATTTTTAAGTGACTCGAAACATAGAGTGCTCTTATAAACTAATAATAATAATAAACTGATTGATAAGAAGTTTAAAAGTAAAAACTAGTAGAATAAATGTTTTATTTCAAAGGAAACTTCGGTTCTCTTTAAGCGTTAAATTTTACTAAATACTCAATACATTTTAAATCAAATTCTTCTATATTCCAAACTTATACGTTTTAGTGTAAAGTAATAAACAATAATTCAATAAAAAGCAGTCCGGATATATGACCTAATCGATAAAAAAAATTTATTCAATTAAAAATTGATCGATTTATAGATATAAATTGTATGTGGAGTATACATAAGAATTTAATAGTACAGGCACCAGAATTTAACAATAAAATGTAAACATTCTTCTTTCAAGCTTTTAAAGAATTTGCGCTCGTTTAACGCCATATTTTTAAAATGGGTACATTTTCTGGATTCGTTTTATTCTACACATTTTTATTTCTTATTTTACACACTTACCCGTGCATGGGAGATAGCCGAAAGTTCACTTTTCCTTATAATTATACCCTTACAACAAAAGTTTTGCATTCCATGTCCACAACAGATCCAATTTGGGAAGAGTTCCCAAAATATATCGGCGACGAAGTGACAATGGCAATAAAACAATACGTCAGCAATGCAAAGTCAAGACCTTACTTGCCCAAGATTCCTAAAACTGTGAGCAACTTGTACTCAATCTTGAAGCATTTCATTAACGACAAATGTCTTATCGTAATTAATAACTTTGAAGGCGCTGATATACATCCAACAGTTGAGTTTCCCGTAATTCTCTGACAACAAGAAGCAGCTGTAGGTTATGCAGCATTTCCGGATATATGGAATGGAAATAAAACTACTTACCATGTGAACCTCGTTTGGATCAGAAATGAAATGGTCTCAGAATATAATGGAAATTTTTCCGGATGGATCGATTGGTCAAAAAGACGTTACGATTTCTTTTCAAAATACTACTGTTTAATTTTCAAACATGACTATTCTCTCAGACCACCAGATGCTAAAAGTGGCCACTGTGCGAACTTGAATCCACCCGACTTTATTTTTGCATCAAGACCATGGCAATGTGAAATCCAATTAAGTTTATTCATGCCGGATGATCTACTGCGTGTTGGAAAATACACAGAAATTTTAGCTCGACCGGAGTCATTACGGTTAGGCGTTGTTCCAAGTTTAAGGCAACCAGTCCACATATTAATTGATTCAAAGGCAACTCCAAGTGATTACGATTGGGTGTCTTTAGCTGCTTGGACTGCCAAAAGGAATTTGAGGTTTACCTCTGAATCCAAACTTGCCATAAATGACGTCCACATAACTGGTCGGGTTCGCTGCAATTCGAAATTTGAAAAAAATCAAATTTATTTGGAATGTAAAATTGATAAACTGAACATTTTGTTTCCTTGCCCGAAATGTAGCAAATTTTTTACAGTGAATACGTTAAAACTGGACTTGCTGTCATATGACAATATAGCACTTTTCGACAGAGCTCAAAAATTCGTTCCTTACGTTGAAAAAAATCGAATTGTATTAAGAGAGAATTTAAGTTTGAAGTATTATATAGAGTATTATTTTCAGAAGGAACTTGAACTTCCTGAGTCACCGCTAAAAAAATTGCAAAAGTTGGACCAAAGGTTTTCTGGGAAACTACAATTACTTGGATTTGCGTACGCATCAATTTTCACTAGTTTTAGAGGAAATATAACATCACATACGATGACAAACTTTGATAACATGGACTATTATTATTTCACATTTTACCTACGGAGAAAGGTTCACCTGTTTACTCATGGGGACACTTACGAAAGTGTGCTTCGGATGCAAAACGTCTTTGCGGATCTCCACTTTGTTAGTTGTGGGTCACGTGGAATTGAGCCCTTTTCATTTGTACAGTTGTTGTCCATTTTTGAGTGGAATATTTGGCTTTTCATGTTCGTTTCAATTGCTTTGCTAACTATTACGATTGTTAAAGCATTCAAAGATAAGTGGAGATCTACCTCTTATTCAACCGGCCTACTGAGCATTGTTAAAGTTGTGCTGGAACAAGGGAACCCATTTCCAGCGAATTTTGAAAAAAGTATTCAAATGAGGTTTCTAATGAGTGGTACACTTTTCGCAGGTTTAGTAATTAGCAATGCTTTCAAAAGTGAGAACGTTTACAATATTGTGTTGCCACGGCAGGAGATTTCGTATTACACTATTGACGAGCTTCTTGCGGATAATGTAACTTTGTATACACAAATCATAAATTTTCAATATTTTGCTCGTCAAGGTCGGGTAAGCCAGAACACTGTGGACATTACAAAAGGTGGGCTAAGAATGTGTAGGCAAATAGATGGAGGGAAGTTTTGTGCAGGAGCAACAACCGAAATGCGTGCTGTTTTTCGATCTAGTGGAAAAAAATCACCAGAACTGGTAAAAGCTCGACATTATTTTCAAATGCACTTGAAGGCAATACTGGCAATAAAAGAACCTTGGGATTATTTGACAGACTTTTTTAAAATTGGTCTTGCTAATTTTGAAATTTTAAGAGTACTTGAAACTGGAAATAGCTTGCATGATCTCTTTTTTAAAAAGCAACAAAAATTGATTGCAAAGGATTTAAATAATTGCAGTAAAACAGCCTGGATGCTGCCAAACTACTTGGCTCAAATTGCACACAGATCATTAAAGGTGTCTGGAAAACATTCAGATGTGAGTGCTTTTGCATATACATTACAAGTTGTAGATATGATATACCTTGACTCGTATGTGCCATCATCAATAATTCAGCAAATTTCTTTGATTTCTCAAACTGGTTTGATTGAGTGGTGGCCAAAATTTATCAATCGGTCCGACCTTAACATGGCTAATGTGCTTTATCCGAAGAAGCCAAATATGACGGGAAACATACTTGTAATATTTGTGTTTCTTTGTGGTGGTATATCGATAAGTATTACTTGCCTAATTTTAGAGATGTGGAGAAGTGTGTTAAGTTTTGCTAAGATTTATTTTCTCAGGTTTATATTTTTTTTACTACGTTTAAAAATATTATATTTTGGTACGCCACTACTAGACGAAAAGTTAGGGTAATTTCGTGAAAAGTGTGAAGTTTTGAGTTATTTAAATATAATATCTGGAAACTTATAAGTACGAATATAATGTTGGAAAAGAAGGCATTTTTAGATGACCACACGTCGACTTGAGATAAACATACACTTGATCGATTTGAGACATAAAACGCCCAAAAGGCACAATCGCCTTAAACACAGGATGCAGTTGTGTTCGCTTCACAGGACCAGCAGAAAATGAGTATTATTCAGTGATACAATGTAATCAAGTTTATTACAAAAAGAGATTATTTTATTTCAAATCAAACCATTATTAACTCAACTATTCAGAACTCAGTGACTGAAAGTCACTGAAAAGAAACAATTAACTTTGCCCTGAAGGGGCGGAATTTCAGTATAATATTCGGCGGTGCTGCTGCGACAACACCACTGTGGTAGTACGTTATGTGCGTTGATGATAATGAGAGGGTCGAAGTGATAGCAGTTAGATGTAACCGTAATTAGGTTATTCTATTTAGTATAAGTGAAAAAGATACACATTACAGAGAGACCGGAAACGTATAAATAAAGGAGCGGTCATTCATTTTATACCTGCTATACTATTTTAAAGCCACGATTTCAGCGGTCATTTTGATATAAGTTAGACTTCGAATTAGACTAATCCTTTGTTGCTAGCTTTGTGAAAGCAATTACGATTTGAAGATTATTTACTCTCAGAAAAAAATGAAATTTTTTAACGTCGTTTTCATGACTTGCAAATCTGAGGTCAGCCATTTCACGGGCTTGTGAGTAGATGTATTTTGTAGCGTAGTTCATGCTCTTTTAAAACACATGAAAATCTTTTTGATTTTTAGTCCAAAGCTTATAAACATCAACGGTTGAAAAAATTCCAAGGAATTATTAGGCATCCTTTACTTGTTATTCTGCGTTGCGTTTGGATGTGGTGGCGGCTTCCCATTGGCTGGAGGCCAACAGTCTGACGCATTCCCGGATGGAGAAGCCGCGTCTGGATGATGGGGTGTATTGACACCACCAAAGTCTCCGGTCTGGTAAACCGCCAGGGAAGAAGTGAAGAGTGGCTGGCTGCTATTCAGGAAAGTAGCTCTACGGCAGCGGTGGTGTACTGAAACTACCAATGTGATTTCCTCACGGAATCCTCAGATCAGCTTCCCTCAGTGAAGAGGTAAACTGAGAAAAGGTAGTAGTATTTGTTTTAAGACACCCAACATCCACCAAACATCCCTTCAAATTTGTGTACGATGTGTTGCTTCTTAAAAATAGCAATGATCATGATGTAATCATTGTTATTTTTGCATATTCTGTGGGCCTGGACCGTTGTGTACACGCTTACCCTACTAGAACCGGTCATTGAACGACTTTGGT
>JAQFZG010002894.1:0-15058 GCA_034695465.1 Entomobrya nicoleti | reverse complement strand
AGAGGTTTGCAAATATTACATGAAAACTGTTTATGCTTTATTGGGCCATTTATAACGGCTATACATTGTATAATGACTATATTCCCAGTGTTTGAAAATATCGTTTTGTTAAAGTTTATACAAATACTTGACTGGATTGTTATAGCGTTTTTTGTAGTAGGTTATGTGGGATGTGTGTCGGTATGGATATTTGTTTTGCAGATTGGGAAATATTTGTGGGTGAAGGGAAATAAGAATTTTGATTCTTGGGGGAAGGTGGGTTTTGGAGGGACGAGGTTTGAGAATAAGGTGATGAGAAAGTTTGGGAGAAGTTGTAGGTTAATTTTATTAAGGCATGGGAAGGTTTTAGTGTTGGGGAGAATGACACAGTTTGTTTATGTAAAAAGTGTGATTATTTATACGGGTAAGGTTTATTTAGCGCTTAAGTAGTAATTAAGGATATAATTCGTAGTAAGTATATGTGCAATAAGGATATAACAATAAATAAAGCAAATAAATTAATATAAAGTTTAAATCCAGATTGATTTTGATAAAAATCAATTAAGAACTCAAAAGGAAGAAATTCGATACCATAATTTATATATTATATTAACCATAAATCAATTGTCTGATTTTTTAAATAAGAGGCTCTTTTAATGTTTTAATATTATATTTGAAGTCCACTTGCTTTAAAATATTTCCCAAACTATTGATTCAATGAATATTTTAGTTTTTCTCAAGCAACAAATACCAATACCAAATTGATAGATAGCATTATTCCCGAACTATTATTTATATAAGAACATCAGAGTATCACATGGATACCTTCCAGCAAATTTTAGCATATACATTCTTTTATTGATTAAAAATTGACCGGAAGCCGGAAAAATCATCGTTAAACCAAAATGTTGATCTTATTTGTAAAATGATTTTCAAAAATGTCGGATACTGTATTTTACATGATATGATATATGATCGCGGGACAAAGTTAGTGGAATGATAGTAATTTGTAGATCCAATTCCTAAATAGTGTATAGTGTGTATGAAGAAGGTTTTATATGTATTTTATTTAGTAGTTTCGTTGTATTACAACAGCATTGTACGCAGATTTAACTTGAATACTTTAATCCTTTTAAAAATAAAGTGCCTTAAAATATTAGGGCTGAAATTACCGTATTGGTATATATAAGTAAATAAAATCTAACAAAAATAATAGGTCAGGGACAACATTTTTGAGTTTATTGCATTGTAAAATTATGTATCGATTTATTCTTTGATTACCAGGCACTCTATGTGCCATTATATTACAGGATAATGAACTATCTATTCCAAATTTTAGTACTGCAGTAATTTTCACCACGAGCCACTATTATTGACTGTATATATTATCAAGTTTAATATAGAAAAGTTGTTGGAGTTTTCCAAACAAAATTAAGCTTTTATTATAATTTCTGTTACTTAAGTCTGCCACAAAGTAATTTATATAATTTCTAAACTCATAATTGCAACGTAGTCAGTATTTGTGTTTCACATGAAGTTAAGAGTAGAATAAAGTAGATATTACCAAACATTTTGCCCAACTGTAAATAATTAAGCTTGAGCATGCGGTCATCACGTATTCATACATCGAAAACGGGTTCATTCCTACTGCCAAAACACTAGATTTAGGCTGTTGGCTTAAATATTCTATTAGTTAAACATGTAAACCAAAAATGTTTGGACAAAACACGAAGACTCCGATTTCCATTCAGTAGTATCTACATTTAAAGAATTTGTTTTACCTTTCATTAAAGATTTAAATTTACAGAGGAATCGCTTGCTTGCTTTGTTACTCGTATGGGATTTCATTCTAAAAAATCGGTCGAAAAAATTTAAATTCGATCGTAGTCCAAGCATTTTTATTTTACTCTCGGAGTTTAAAATATCTAGTCAAAATGTTGGTCAGCACAAACCTTATTTCCGAAATAAAGCATAGCTTTAAAATAATCGATAAATGGAATCTACACCCATTCGTGTTTCCATACCAACTCACATTCTCAAAGTTTCCAGACAAGTGGGCAGTTCATCCTAACAAAAAATTCTACAGGAAACATTGGCTGTTTCATTTTCTCTATCTTTTATCTGCTTTTACATTTGGTTGTATAAAAATTAAGTGCGAAAGCAAAACCATATTTGCAAAGTGTGTCACAGGTTTTATCGCATTTTGCGCTGGATTGGAAACAGTTACCATATATTTCCATAAACGATTCTGCATTCGATACTCAGCTCTTCTAAACCAACTTATCGAATTTGAAAACCAGCAAATAATAAAAACCAACCCGAAAATCTTTAAAAACGGCTTCCATGAAAAATCTAAAATGAGTGAAGTGATCAAATGGGCTAGTCGGTTTTTCAGTATGGCTCATTTTCTGGAAAGTATTGTGTATGCGCTAAGTACCTGTTTTATACCAAGTGTTTCATGGAATGTTTTACCGGAATTTGTTATTTATTCAATTTTTCCTGTCAATGGGCAAATTATTACAATGGTGTTGCGAACAGTAGTTATATTTTACTATAGTTATATTGGACTTAGAATATTTACTAATTTTTCAACAATAAATATAGTGATTAGTTTGCTCATGTGTACATATAGCTTATGTTCGGCTATGGTTCAGTTTCAAAAGTAAGTTTACTTAAAAATATTTTATTTTGTAAATTTTTAAGTATTGTTTTGTAAAACTTTCGTATCTATTTTTTAACTTCATGCGCTTTTAGTGAAATTTTACAAAATTTAATTTGTAATTTTGCATTTATTTATTAATTTTATTTGAAACTTTACATAATTTGTTAGAAATATTTACACTATTTTTAGCAGTATTTGGCGAAAATATTTTAAACTACAAAATACATAATTGTTGTGTTGCAGGAAAATCCGAACTTCAAAAACAACGGAAGATATTCTGACCAAAATACAAATGTACAGAGAAATCCAACTACTAGCCTGCATCTTCAACAGAATGCATCGGTTTCTCCTTATACCTGTCTACATCATCAAAGCCATTATTGTATTTTCCTGTTCAGCATTTATACTCACAACACGCTTTGAAGAGCTGCACTTCACTGGATTTACAATATTTTCGAATGCTTGGTTATTGGGAACGATGATCATACTCTTTTGTTTCCATTTTCCCTCCACTGTATTTCGTACAAGTGGAAGTACAATGCGTCATTGTAAGGTAGCAACAAGAATGGTGGTACTTTACAGTAAAAGGTCAGGGTCAAATAGGAAAAATATTCGTTTACTGTCAAAGTATTGGAAGTCAATTCCCACCATTCGGATATACTTTTTCAATAGAAATTATTTTGGAAAATTGACACCTTTGGTGTTGTTCAAGTTTGCGTCCAGAATAGCTATAAATTTGATGTTGGTGGAACGGCGACACTAAATATTCAAAATAATTGTCTTGAAAGTTGTCACACAGCAAGGTTATAAATTTGCATTTGTAAAGGTTGCATTCTTTATTTAGGGATGTTAGAGTGGTAAACGCTTCCTTAATTGTTCTGACATTTATTGAAAATGCTCTAAATATTGTCTGCAGAGTAAAATTTAATAATCTATCAGGTAATATTGCATACAATATTTCGAAACATTCACCTGGCAAACAAGCATGGCATAGAATATTGGAAGGTTAAACCAGTGATGTGCGTGTAGTGTTAATTTTTAATGAAGATGTTCTGCTTTTGTTGTGGTAGAGACTAATTGTAGGAGAAACTTATATGTTCAAGATCTAAACAAGTAGATTACTTCATTCCTGCCAATTTACAGTTGAAAAAAGAGTGTTTGATGGAAGTTAACATATAACCTTACTTAAATATTTATGAAAAGGGACGGCTATTTAGACCACCTGAAGTGTAAATGTGGTGCCAATTCAATTGGTTATTTTTTTGCAATAAAAATATTTACAATATAGGATCGTATAAAACCATTGCGCATTTTGTTTGACACACAAAAATGGTAGCGTGCGTTTTGCAGATCTAATAATTTTCTGGATGAATTTAAATTGCTAGTTTGACACGCGCACAAGATCGGGCATTCAGTTCATCAATACTCATGCTACTCTTGACAAACATATCTAACCTAACTATTTTTGCTTAACTATCACGCAATACTGAACTTGTGGCAAAAGCCGACCACACGACTACCCCTCAATGGCTAAAAATAGAACGCCATTTTTTCGTCAATTCTCCCGTTTTTATTCTACTTCGCTTTTCCAAACTTTTCATTTTAATGTTACATCGCACAACACATACCTTTAAAACTACGTCGCAAACAAATCATTCTATCTCGTTTTGCACAAGAATATTTTATAAGCCTACTACAAGTTTGATATATATTTTTTTTGGTTTTTAAGTGCAAAATTGTGAATATTAAAATTATGTCAACCGTAACTAAATTAAGCATACATCGAGTTTAAACGCATCCGTTATGGAGAAAATCAAATCAATTTCATCTGATAGCTTCTGAACCATATCACCTAAACAAGGTAAATACGCTTTCCAATATATTTTGTACTGTACTCGATTTAAAAAAGGAAAAAAATGTTTGTGTTATTGATATGATAAAGCGAAAAGTAATTTGTGAAGGAAAAGCTAGTTGCAGTAGTAGTGCTACCATATATATAAACCCATATCTGTTAGTACTATCTGCTTTCATCCTAAATTGTTATTGCAAATACCTATTATATAAACCCGGGTAAAAATCGAATCGGCTTTTTATTAAGCCCGCCTATCTGCAACCCCTCCCTGTTTTTGATGAAAGTGAAAAAATGAGTAACTTATACCTGTCGTGGGAATATTTCTAGTCACATGCTACAGGTGTAAGAAAAAGACATACATGAGTTTCTCATTTGTTCGCCTTCAAGAAAGTCTAAGCAACGATTAATAATAACTGACTTATTTAAATAATGGATAAATAAACTCTTACTAAACATAGTAATGCATAATTAACGTAAAAGTGATATTATATTTTTTTATTTTTAGTAGTAGTAAAAGTCCAAGTATGATAATATTTTAATTAATAAAATAAAATAAACAAATGAATTAGGAGCTGCATCCCCGGTGAATGATGCTGGTGCAGTGTCCCTCGTAGAGCAGGTCCAATCGGTTTCTGTGGCAAGGCCGCTGGAATCCATATTCAACGAGGAGTATCTCAAGCGAGCCGTAAACCTTTCCATTGATGAAAGGTTAACGGGCCAAATTGAAACAGCATCAAATGGATTTGCTAAAATTAGGAAATTAAAATCTGTTATTCTTAACTAATTATCATAAACACTTAATGATGGATAAATTTACAACTCAATCCCATTAATTTCAAGAAACTAAAGAGAAAAACAATAATAACCCCTGTTTACCATATCATTTAAAACCATATGTACACCCGTGCTGGAGAGCTACAATAATACCTCCCTTACTTGAACAGCAGGTCCACACTCTACCTATATATTATGATGCTTTTTAATTGGACCTACTAACATATTGGAAGACGTAAGGCCTGATTATTAAATTAAATATTTTTAGAGCAATCTCATATTTTACTTAGAGGTTGATGTCATAATCGTATTGTTTTAAATTAAATCGTACCCAAACCAAACATTACAATTATTGTGGATAAAGTAAATACTTATTGATTATCTAAACAACTAAAAATATCTGTTCAAATAATGCATCCCGTTGGTTGAACTTGTGATGTGTTGTCCTACTGTTTCGTGGAAGAATGAAACTCCGCCATAAGAAGGGCGCCAACCACAGAACATGCCAAAAATCACGACCTGGATATATACCGGCACAAATCTTGTCACGGCTGTCTCAAGTAATCAAAAATTCAAAGTTAAAAATTATGTTGAAATATTTATGTTCTTGTTATTTAAATACTGTATGATACATTTAAAGGTTATTTAAAGATAAATAGCCCAGCACTCTATGTTGGTGTGAACCAACGGTGGCAAGGAGGGGATTATACAAGCACGTCGGATGCAAGTGCGACAAAGTCTTCTGCGGGGACTGCATACAACTGGTCCAACGTCGTGAGGTAACAGATGAAGGGCTTCAGTGGTGGACAAGGTGTCCGTGGCGATGTAGAAAGAGGGTTGATACAGTGCCGGAGGATGATGTTGACTTTGATCTTTGGGGAATACGGTTTGCTCCCCACCCCAAAGAGTTGTTGACTGGCATCGAAAGAGAAGAGCAGGAAAAACAGGAACGGAGGGATCATCAAAGAGAGTGGCCTCTCATAGATATCAGACGGAAACGAGAAACCAATTTTCTGGAGCCGTATCAAAAATTAACTCCAAACTCTCTGGAAAAATATCTAGAGCAGGAAGAGTGATTACAGCGATCTTTGGAGAAATTCGAGTTAGGTCAGGAAAATAGGATGTCCAATTTGGAAGCCGACAAAATCAAACTGCACAATAAAAGAATCCGGGAATCTATAATACAAGCTCATAATCATGAAACCATCATTATTTTAACCTCAGTAAAATGTATGGCAAAGAGGAAATGGTCAGTTGTCCATTCTTGGGATGAAGAGTACGATTTGCAAGCCAAGTTAAAACAGATACTCATGTTAATACAGAGCATAAAAAGAAACCGTAATAAAATATCAAATTTATTAAAAAGCACATTGTGTTATTAATGTCCACACTGCTTCGTCCATTTTATTTTTTTGACTTTTCATTCCGTGCAGATGGCCTTGTTTAGCACCTTGGTGTGAATATGAAACGAACATCCGTCGAGACTGGGATGTCCACTACAATCACTGTGATGACGAGGGTGTCAACCCACATTATCCGTTCATCAGAAATCCGACCCTGAGGAAGTTAATCCGGCTAACCTATAGGCTGTGTTGACGTCAATTTTCGAAACCGAGTAACTTATATAAGCATGAGCGTACTGCATGTAAGGCAAAGAGAGAAGAAAACAATCCTCAAGAGGAATTAGAACACTACTACAAGAGAAGGTAAAGAAACTCTTTTTTAGTTTACTTGCTTGCATAGATGATACCTGAGTTGCATATTATATTTTATTAAACTATGTTATATATTTATGGTATAAATTATACCTTATAGAGACATACTTAACCTACAAAACCATATCCAATAACATTCACTGTGTTGCAGTACGTAATTTGTAAAAAGATTTTAGAGAGAAAAAAGTGACTTTAAATACACAAATACACTGGTAATGTAAAGTGAATTGTGCGTCTTCGGCTCCAAAAATGGTATGGGCTTTTAACACGGAAATAGAAAAATTTAATTTGTAAACCACTCTGCTTCGTCGTTGTGAACCTTATATCAAACTTGATTATCTCAGAAATGAAAAAAAGTAAAGGAAAAAAAAATATTGCAAATATGCAAAGAGCAGAAATTTCTGTTCGCTTCATACTAATATTTTAGGCTCTCTCTCTCAAGAGATCCCAATGTCAGGCCTAGAGCTGGTGTTGTCGAAGTCTCAACGCACTGGATCTTTTTTCCGTTTTTTTTCTTCGCTGTTATTTTTACCAATAACAGGCTGAGAGATTGCTGATGCAGCTGTTTTATGGTCTTGCTCTGCGTGTGACATATCATATTGGTATAATAACCTGTGATCGTAAGTTGAAATCTTGTTTTGTCGGTCACAACGCGCTGTCGGTAAATTGATCGTTGCCCAAGAGCTCTTTGACAATTAATGTCCAGCGACGAGATGCCTCCCCAAATGGCCATTGTGTTATCAAAGTATGTACGTTCTCTTCTACTTTTATTTTTCTTGCCAAAGGTGATAATTGGGTGGAATACTGGTATAAAAGGGAATAACTTCGATGGGGTCACGACGTTAAATTCGCTGTCTTTCCCTCGGGCTTACTGGGGACGATAGAGAGGCTTCAGACGACGAAGGAGCTTGGGATGATGAAGATTGAACTGATACAGAGGGTTTGTGAGGATAAGCTGATACTATAGCCACAGGTTTAACTTTGTCTTCAGATTCTGTTTGAGTCGCTTTGTCGTTATAAAGTGTGGTTAGTAGTGTGGATAATCTAGTGGTTGTGCTTTTCACCAAAGATGATGTCATTATAGGAGGTGATTTATTGATTTCGGAAGTAGTGTTGGGGGTGATGAGGATGATTGTTGGGAGGTGATATGCAAGTAGGAAGATTAAAGGAGGTGCCTTGTGTGTATGATGATGATGATAAAATTATCTGTAATTCTGGTAAGATGGAGATGAAGTGAATGATGGTAATTCTTGTGGCCTTGATGGCTGTACATCGAGCTCACAATATTGTGGTAAATATGTTGATGGTGGCGAAGTCACTTCTTCGTTATTACTGGTATTGTAAGAGCCCGATTGGGAAAGACCTGGGTTGGATTTGGCTCCTGAGAGTGATGTGGTGTGTGATAGGAGGAGGGAATACAATTTTGTTGAGAGAAATTGGTTCCAGGTTATAAGGTGTATTTCTGATAAGGATGAGTCGTCGATTGATAGGATGTACTATTTGGAATATAGTATGATGACCCGGACTCAGGTTTGATCGCATGAATCTCCTGCTCTGGTTGAATTAATTGATCTTCGCTAGGATTTGGGGTAGTTAACTGTGTTGATGACTTTGGAAGGCTTAAGTTAGGAATCGGGTATTGCCTGCAGATTCGTAAGGCCAGGGGATGGAGTTGGGAATCTTGGAAGATGAATTGATTTTTCGGATGTGCGGGAAGATAGCGATGCCGAAAGTGATGAAATGGGTCTGTTGGGATTAACAGGAGATGTGGGTTCTTCCGGTGGATTTGGAAAAGAGACTAATAAGGGGCAGTTGTATGTTGTTGGTGTAAAGGAGGGTCCAGACTGACTTGAGGAACTCCTCGGGAGTGTAGGCGATTTAGGCAGCAGTGGCATATCCTGGCTTAATTTTTAAGTTAAAAGCGCATTAAATGCTGGTAACTCCACTATACCTCCGGTTTTATGTCAAAAAACATATTTTTCATACACTTCAACAGTATAGTCCTTTAAAATATATTGTAGCGCTTGCAGAACATTGCAATTAGTATTAAAGAAATTTAGTTTCCCTTCCTCTCTTTGTAATGAATCATTGAATTTACGTATAATTACGTATAATACTGATATATCGATGTGTTGATATGTGAGTACCTTTTTCATTTTTAAGGGCACATAATACCCTCGACCTTTAAGATCATCGCGGATTCTTTCAAACGTTTTCCTGGCATGGTATTCTACCTCCAATATATAAATATGTGGGCCCGGACATAAGTGTAATAATTTAACGCTATATTCCTGCCTAACAAACTGAATTATCCTGGTCTTGTACCTGTCTGTATGCATACGGCATACTTCCATGACTAACCTTCTTCTCTCAATCCTCTGGGATAGACATATTTTTTGGGTAATTGTAATGTAGATTTTTAAAGAAATAACTTTCAAGTCTCACATAGAACTGATCTGCTAATGCAGTGGTCTCATGAAGGAGACAATTTTTTATAACTTCGATATACTCCCCGGGTATTTTACTTTGTCAAATTGTAACATGATTGTGATTTATTAAATTTGTTCAAATTGAGATAAAATCAGAAATTTGTAAGGGATACTAATAAAATGATTTTACTGTTGAAGTTGTAGTCTGTTTTTATTCTTTTTTAATTTAGAGAGATGAACACTAATATAAGTAATTCAAAGGTACAACATCTAATAGAGTAGTGAGTAGAAACTAACAATTCTGGGACCTTGATTGCCTAAGACTAGAGGAACTGAATTGAAACGTTGACGTTTTTGTACCGATTTTTTAAACATCTTGCGTTGTCAGCTTTGTTTTTAATGTGTGTGGTAAATGTACCCAGACATTATC
This sequence comes from Entomobrya nicoleti, assembly GCA_034695465.1. NCBI lineage: Eukaryota > Metazoa > Arthropoda > Collembola > Entomobryomorpha > Entomobryidae > Entomobrya > Entomobrya nicoleti. The sequence continues at coordinate 5,217 of JAQFZG010002894.1, read as the reverse complement.
ATATATCACCTAATAAATCCCCAAATGTACTAGCACGTTACTTGGTTTGTTTTAATTTTTGTTATTTTTTGGTTAAAAAAGTCTTTTTCATGATGCCACTCAACAAGAAGGATGCAATATTTAAGTCGTTTAACAAACTTTGTTTCATGCATGGCTCTGAAAAATCATGTTTTGTAGGTATGGTTAAAGGGAATGAAATAATTTGAGAATTTAAAATGCAAATAGCCCAGCAGCCTGCTCGCGGAAATACCTGGATTTTGAGTCAGAGATTCATAGGGTTATGTATTACTTAACCACAACGTTTGACCAACAAAGGTCGACAGGGTCAAATTTTACGGTCTATAAACCTGTCAGAAGTATGATATATTGTCCCAAACATGAATCCAAATAACTGGAAATGACCCCGCACATAATTCCGGATGACCCCACACACGATTCCAAATGAACAAAATTATGACCCTAAACAACCCCAGACATGACTCTAAATGACCCCACACTTGATCCTAAATGACCCCACACATGACTCTAAATGACCTAACAAATGACTCTAAATGACCCCACACTTGATCCTAAATGACCCCACACATGACTCTAAATGACCTAACAAATGACTCTAAATGCCCCACATATGATTTTAAATGACACAACACATGACCTTAAGTGAACCCACTTATGACCTTAAATGACCCAACACATGACCATAAATGACCCTAAATGACCCCACACATGACCCTAATTGTCCCCACAAATGACTTTATATGACCCCACATTTGATCCTAAATGACCCCACACATGACTCTAAATGACCTAACAAATGATTCTAAATGACACAACACATTACCTTAAGTGAACCCACTTATGACCCTAAATGACCCCACACATGACCCTAAATGTCCCCACACATGACTCTAAATGACACAACACATGACTAAATTACGCCAAACAAAACTCTAAATGACCCCACATATGATTCGAAATGACCCAACACATGACCTTAGGTCAACCCACATATGACCTTAAATGAACCAACACATGACCTTAAATGACCCCACATATGATTCCAAATGACCTCACTTTTGACCTTACATGACCCGACACATAATCCTAAATGACTCCACACATGATTCCAAATGACCCAAAAAATGACCTCAAATACCACCATCTGCTGCTGAATATGATGCCGGCTTACGACTTCTTCAATTACAATTGCTGGTTATTTGTGGCATAACATGTGATATCTTAAAATATTCAAAATAAACAGATTCATTAATGGTTGTGACAATGATAGTCTGACTTACGAGGGATGTATCTCTGCCCATTTCGACAGATCGGCTTGATACTCTGGCCATATTTAGGTACTAATATAAGATAATTATTCCCCAAGCCATTGGTCTCCATGGCCATTTATTCGCCAGTAAGATAAGTTTGAATTTTTGGACGTATTGTGGACCTAAAACAACCTGGCACTTTTGTTTCGGCAAAATGAGCTACATTGTAATTTTTCTTGCAATTTTTATGAATTATATGCATAAAACCAAAAAAAAAATAGCACAGTGGCTCGTGTAAGTCACCCAATTGCAGAGCACAAACTACATTGAGAAATTTAATCGATTTAAATATGAACCACATAGACAGCTATGAACAACGGTCGTATTAACAGATGGTATACATAAACTTTTGCGAAGTTATTTTGTGTTTTTAAGTCATGAATCATTATAAAATGCCACAAAAATGAACTACGAAACTCCTTTTGCCGCAACAAAAGTCCCAGGTTGTTATAAGTCCACAATACGTCCAAAAACTCATCTTACTGGCGAATTAGTGGCCATGGAGACCAATGGCTTGGGGAATAATTATCTTATATTAGTACCTAAATATGGCCGGAGCATCAAGCCGATCTGTCGAAATGGGTTGGGATACTTCCCTCGGTAGTAAAAAGAACATATGATCTGAACTAGTGGCTTGGAAACAGACTTTGAAAATGAAAGTGTTCGAATTTACCACTTTGCGCCTGACGGCCATCCGCCTTCATTTTGATACTCAAAATGCTATGCTATATGCCTGAAAGAGAAAGAATTATTTGGATATTTTAATCCTGTAATCCCCTACCTATTTTTGCATTTTACAACTTCGCTTCCAGAATTCTACCCGAGGTCAAAGCTTTTTATATGCATTTGAGTGCGCTGTGAAGGTTCGCCCCCTGACTAACAGTGGAACTCAAGGTGGCATCTATATCTATGCATCTTGCAATGCACCGTAATTCTTTCATTCGCATAGGACCTGCTTTCCTGTCTACATTCAACACTGGGCCATCATTACTACCGCCTGCTGCCTTGCTGTTGGACTATTGGATCACCACCGGACCTGCTGTAACGGTTATAACTGCCGCTGCCACCACTGGACGACCACTTGGATTTGCACTACTGCTATTACTGCCGCCACTACCACTTCTCGAAGGCCTCGCCTCTCGGAGTCCAGTGCTATTCTTTCAGAATGAAAGAGCACCATTAAATAGCAGGGTAGGTGCTGGAGTGTTCCGGTACCCTGCAGGAAGGAAGACAAATGTATTCAGGATGATGACGCCATTTTCACCCCGGAAGAAGGACGACCTCATCCAAAAGAGAACAACGAGGACCAACGGAAGGATCTAAATGCCATCCATCTAGCAGACGAGGACAACGCCACACACTTTTCGAGAATGGCCCTCAACACTAGGACCCTGGACATCCACGTCCCGGACCCTGAATCCCACATCGTAAGGGTCTAAGGGACGAACATTTTATTGAAACTCACATATGAACAACAAGGATCTGGACCTTGACAGCTGGATAACCCGACCGGGATCGCCTACCATCACGGACCGGAAGAACCACCAAGATCCATCTTTTTGACGCCACCAGTGGGACCCCCGAGGACACCTGCGGATCTCTTGGGACTGAACGCGGGAATTTTCTGGAACCCATGGACATTGCTATCTCCAGATTCGAACGCCACATTGCGGTTTCTGAGGCCAGCCGACCTCGGGTGCAGCTCTTCTCCTGGAACGGGACCTTTCTTCGTCAGTTGGATGGACATCACAAATCGCTGATTAACTCGCCTCTTTCCAATCATCCCCGGGGACTGGCCTTTGACGAGTCTGGAAACGTTTCGGACCGCCGCAACATCCTGATACTGGACCTCTTCACCCGCTGGATCTTTGGCGTCACCTGGCCGCATGGACCAAATCTTCACGACGCCGGTTTCTTCGCTGAACTTGAGATTTCAACTGGTAGAGTCTTTGCCTGTGACACTGGAAACAGTCTCGTCGCTGCCTACTTCTCTGATTGACGACTGATTCGCCAACGGGGTAGGACCTCCAACAGTCACCTGCATCCGGTCAAATCATCCAAGACCCATATGGACGGACATGTGTGCTCACCCGAGCAGGAAATCTTTTTTTTGTAACTGTTCATGATTAATTTGTAAATTTATTTTTCCAATCAATGTATCAAGTCTAGTTTTTACTTTGTTTTAAATAAATCAATTCTTGTAAATTTTTCAATTTAACACAATTTCCTTGTCTTTTTTGTTTCATTTTTGTTTCATATAATTTTACATTACAAGATTTAAATTCATATGCGATAAGTCATATTATATTACATTATTCTGTCTAAAATTTACTCCAAGGCAAATCAGAATGCATTTGATTACTTGGTCGCACATGCCTTTCTGCCGTCGATGCAATATGTGCAAAAACAATGCATAAGTACAAGTACTTTCTAACTAACGTTTTAGTACTTAAAAAAACATTACAAAATTGTCATCAGTAGACGATTTTAAATTTTTAAGTCTTTCAAATTAACATATTTAAAAATAAGCATGACAAAATTTAAAAAAACGCACGACAAAGATTTTATGAGGAATCTAATGGTGTAATCAGTTTTCCGCGCTCGAGATTTAAAAGCATGTGCCCGGTAATTCGAAAATTTAATCAGTGATTAGGGATTGCCATCTCTCATGCCAATCCCCTGGAGTGGCATCTCCGTCTTCTCAAGATAAAATGAGAAAAAAAACATGTCTATGGATTGGCATGCCAATCCCTCGGAGTGGAATAAGAAGTGGAAAACAAAAAAAATCTAGGTCAATTTTATATCATAGATTACGATTTCTGAGACATTTTGCTGTAAAAATAACATCTGGGTCTTGCTTAAGTACTATGCTTAAACCCGACTTCAATGCGATTTCCGCCACTAATTTAGTGTTTCGGCGATTTCCGAGTATGGAACTTGTGTAAAATAACCAATTGTGATTTTACGTAAACTAATTTGATATTCTTACAGTAAATACACATTTAAATTTAATTTTAAAATAACAGGTTATTGTTTGTTAACTTTGCATATCCATGTTTAAAGGAAACCATGCCCTATGCTGACGTAAGCGAAGTATTGATGCATGAATCAGATGTTGTTTTTACAGAAAAATGTCTCCGAAATCGTAGTCTATGATAAAAATTGTCCTAGAATATGTATTTCGTTTTGCTTTTGGCTACTCACACTATACTATTGTACTTTGTTAGTATTTGTTCTAGTGATAATGGTCCTTAGCTTTTGCGGCACATTAACACATTATTTCCCCGCCAAGGGCGCCAAGTCAATCCTGTCGAACTTCCGGCGTGAGGACACCGTTCGGCAACAGAATACTACCTAAATTTTACTTCAGCTTCCAACATCCTGATAATTGATTGAAGCTTGAAAGGATGTGAGAGTGGAGACAAGTGAACTAACCATTCGTCAAAATCCACAATTTCCAATTATTTTGAAATTCGAGTGTATTCGAGTATCTAGAGGACTGCTCATGCTCAAGCAAAATGTTTGAAAAAGAAAGAAAGCGAGAGTCGTTGAAAATGTGTGCAATTACTTTGTTCTCAATGTTTTGTTTGAAACCATTCCCCACACACCCACACCCGTAACGTTTGATAAAACATTTTATCGTACAGTTGAATACGCTACTTAGTTTGTCCAGTTTACACAACTAGTAGGAAGGAGCTTCGCTCGTGTGCATATCTGCCAGCTATAAACCGTTTCTTTTACTTCCCAACACTAATTTACACTCTTCCGAAAAAAATCAAGCAAATTGCAAATTAAAATGAAATTGTGGAACGGAGTAAGCCAACCAATATTTTGTGACATTTTGGCGTCAATTAAATGAATTAATTGAAAATGACGAAAGCTTGACTGG
>JAQFZG010002893.1:0-15058 GCA_034695465.1 Entomobrya nicoleti | reverse complement strand
TGGTATGGGACCACTTGTCCAGGGAAGGTGAATAGCGCTTTAATTGAAAATATATATAGTCGGGATTTGACAGATGGGTGGATAGTAGGAGGTCTGGGTGTGACGCTGGTCGTGTTGGCATTTGGAGCTGTAATTCTTTCGATACTTCGGGTATATGGCATAATAGCTCCACTAAGTTCTCCAGAATCGATAAGATTTTATGGGAATGAGGGGATAACTGAAGTAACTCTTTGTGTGATAGGCATATCTTTCTTTGCGGCTGCAAATATGTTTTTGGTGAAAGCCTGGCAGATTTTCTTTGAGCTTTAACTGAGTAAAGTTGTTTAAATGTAATTTTGTGTGATTGGTATATGTAATGTTTTCAAAAAAAATGGTTACATTTATTAAGCTAGTCCTTCTTTCAGAATAATACGTTAAATGTGCGCCATCAAATTAAAATATTATGAAATTTATTTATTAAAAATTGTTTATTATACATGTATTTTAATTATTTTAAATAAAAGTTAATTATGATCGTTTATCAAAAAATTAATTGGATTTGGTGGATTTTTTAAAAATGTTTTGGAAAATATATACCGACATAACAGCAGACAATACAGCACATTTGATCACCTGTCATGTCATAAAATGATTTGATGAAGTACCATGCTGCCTGCTGGCCCTTAATAAAGATTACTAACGTCTAAAAATAGTACTTGTATCATGCAACTTTTTACACAAAACTACGTTCCTTCAACTTCACCTGATATATATTTCCTCGTTATTTTCCTCACTGGAAAGCTAATGTTGAATGTGTAGTCATATTTCATGAGATAAAATCAACAAGTGTCTGTTTCTCCAAGTCAAATATACCTTCATGCACAACATTCCTTTTTATGTGTACTTTACTACATACTTGTATCTTCATAAGATAACTGGCATAGTAAATTGAAGACTTTTTTTGTTGTAGTTAATCAGTCACGTACTCACAACACAGCATAAGCATTTCTCTTTTTGTTATCATTCCACTTTTTCATTTCATTACCTTAACATCGGCTGTTATTCCATTCTTCATTTAAAAAAAAATCTACAATCATCACCTTTAAATCCTGGAAATTAAATTTCAAATAAGTTTACAGTAACTTCACTAAGTTATTAATTTACTAGAACTCCAAAATTTGCAGTTCACCAATTGTTTTATTTTGTTCAAAACACAGTTCAAACCCATCACCCAAAATGGCCCAGTTCAAGCACAACTGGTTCACCACAACCATCATTCTACTCTCCTGCCTACTTCCGGTTTCCTCCATGGCTGTACCTGCAGATTGTAACAGGTGTGCATCCCTTCCTCCCGATTGCCAATCAAGCCATAGTGCACCTTTCATCAATGGAGCACCTTGTTCTTGTACAACCACTTACCAACCAAATGGCTGCGTTCTCAAACCCTGTGATCTTGTCGAAACCGATGACATTTGTGACTGCACCTTGTCCACTGGCTCATTTGAAAGTATTGGTCATCCCCATCGATTGCACTGTCGTAAATATCAGTGTGCTGGAAATAGTGGCACGTGTGAATTTTGCAAAGAGTTGCCTCCAGACTGTACACAGGCTTCTTATGCTAATCCCCCATCTGCTGGAGGAGCGGATTGTGCCTGTGAAGCTCCAATGACTCCAGGAGGATGTACTCTGAAGACATGTGGTGACAATAGCCAAGCATCAGAAGACCCCTGTGTTCCCAGAAATGGAATAAGTGAAAACGCGACATTTATTTGGTACGGAACTACCTGTCCAGGGAAATGGAATAGTATTTCAGCTAGGAATACTGATCACCGGGCAACTGCTTCGGGATTAGTTTGGGCTGGTGTGGTATTTTATCTATTTACAGTGTTAGCAATATTGATAATATATCTTCATTTCCGAGTATATGGGTTTGAATACAATTTGGGTCGGGGAGAGGATTCGACTTTAATCACGGCATGTTATTATGGAATAATTTTCTTTCTGGTTGGAAGTTTGTTTTTGGTTCAAGGTTGCTGGATATTGTATTACGGCTAGGGAAAAATGTCGTTCATTGTAATTTGTCTAGTTAATTATTATGTTATGGGTGCAAATTTTTCACACTTTCAGTTTTCCTTTTTTTGTTGTCATATTTTTGTGAGATTTATTTTTGGAAAACATAACTAGTCATTCAATTAAATTATAAATGTTAATGTATGTAATGTCAGCGATAGTGATATATATGAAATATAATAGAAAAAATAAAATAGTTAATTATATGCGTATCTCTGGAATAAAAAAATATTATGTGGGCTATTAAATTTGAATCGGTTTGTTTATAATGCACAGCAGCACCACTCATAAATTAGTTTGATATTATACAGCGTTGTATAAATTGACCAGAACATTTCAGTTCAAAAAATAGTGCATCCTCGTTTCTCTAAATCGACAGCATGATAAGTGGGTATATGGGAAGTGAAATGTAAATGTGTAGATCTGTTAATGAGACGGTTAATGAGGTACAAGTGGAAAATGGCATACAACCAAAAGATGAAATTAAACTACCGGATTAATTTGTATTAAAATCATGTTTGTACCAGAATTAGCTTGCTTAGACTGAAGCGACGGCACAAACTTGTTGGGAAGTTAAAATAGTGAAAATCGTTTAAAAAGTTAGCCGTTTACAATAATGTAATATGTTGATTTAGTTTTTGGGTAAAGGGTAAAAATGAATATTTATCATTGCTAATCAGTTTATTGAATATATATTTTGATGTTAAACTTTAAGCAATTTTGTGAATCAAATTTTATAAAGTTGTTCGTCAAACTGAACAATAAAAATACATAAACTGAGACAATGCTTTCTCATCCAGCGGATATTGAAACATTTAAAATTATTTCCAGCTCACAGACAACAGGGTTTCAGTTACTAAACCTTTCAAGATGAATATTTTGTACCTTTCAAGTCTGTTCTCACATCATTGCTCAACTGTCAAAGGCTTTGGGAGATTTGGAAGTGATCGAAATGAAAATAAGTTATTGCTTTCACAAACTTCATCAGCTGCTCATTGTCAAGGAAGATGATCAATTAAGTGGACTCTTAAAGCAGCAAGAGGATTGTATAAATTTAAAACGACAGTTAAAGATGAAATGTACGGGCGACGGAATGAGACATTATCGTCTCGGCGATCATGTCGAATTCACCAAAGTACGTGTTCCCTGGCAACTAAAAATATTGCTGCAAGAAAGACACCGTTGCCCGTATAACAAAACGAGAAGAAAACCAAAACAGTTTTGATCAAACAAAATTGCACTATTTGCAAAAGAGGTTTTCGAGACAAGTGGCATATGAATTTGCATACTGTGCTGTACCATCTGGATACAAAATTTATGCAACTGAGGTCTCCAAACTTATCAAAAGAAGAGTTTAGGATTTACTGCGATCATATGGTTGAAACTGAGCTAAATTGTATGAAAGCAAATGGGCCTTCAACAAATCAGAAAGTAATTTACAAGTGTACATATTGTTCTAAAAGGTATAATTCAGTTAGTAATGCACGTGTACATTTGGTTCTGCAGCACAACACAAAACTTGGAGAAAAATTGGACGATTTGTTAAAATGTAAGAAGTTGGAGGATATAAAACCTGTAAGAGTTTTTAATGATCCAAAGAACAAGCCTAACTTTTGGACTTGTGATGATTGCTCAAATATGTTCCCAGCTTATTCTGAGTTGACAAGGCATTTAAGATGGTATTGCAGATTTCGTCGTAACAAAGTGACAAAAAATAGTGACAAAGTGGACAAGGAAAGGGAATATGATGCTGAAAGGGTTGTTGTAGATGATGATGTGGAAAGCAAAAGTGAAATTGGAGAAACTTTTGGAGAAACGTATTTCGAAGCAACACATGTATTTCGCGGAGGAAAGATGGAAAATGATAGTAGTAATTTGGGCAGAAGTGATGACGACATTGAATCGATGGACGGAGATAAAAATTACGAAGATAAGATTGAAGATGAGAGTATACTACCGGATTGATTTGCATTGAGAGTGGATGTAATATTTATATTGAAAATAAGATAGTGTGAGTTAACCAAGACATTTAATGTAGTTTAAACAAAAAACTACAGAAAATGTACTTACAACTAAAATAGGATCAAGTATCTAAATATATTAGTTATTATCTATATTATATTTACGAATGACTTACCTTCTAAAAATTCAGTAAATAAAAGCAAAACTATCACATGTTGTTTTTAGATGCATTACAATCCAAAGCATGATCTAATTTTTGATATTTTTTTTTCATTTTAAAGACCAAAAGGCAATTTTTTTATTGTCAAAGTTATAGCATCAATGTATGCGTAAGTATTTTATTTATTATTCTGTCTATTAACCTTTGTAAAAGAAATGTATTTTAACTGAAATCATACATATGTTGAAACGATATAAGTTAGTCAGAAAGCTTAACTTATAAAATTTATAGTATATATTATGTATTTTGAACAATTTTTATGCATTTAAATCTGAATCAATTATTGCTTAAAAAACTATAGATTATTTAAAACGTTTGTTTAAACAGAAATATAAAATATAGATTCGAAATATAGATACATGTTCGTTTAGATACTGTTATGTTATGTTATGTTGACAAGAAAAGCAATTTATTAGGTTTGGAAGAAAGCTAAAAGGTTAACCACGCGTGGTACTAAATTATTCATTAAATATTAATAATCTTATATTCATGCTAATTTTTTTTATTGCTGAGTCGATTTCATAAGTTTTAATTAAATTGATTTTATCTAACACACAGATACATATACATAAGATGCCTATTTTTTTCTATGTTATCATGTTAAAACAAATGTAATATGTAATTACTTTGTCTGGCATGTGAACATGTTAAGTATTTATAACACATCAACTTAACAGCAAGCAAGTCCTTGCTGCTTCAACTTTTGCCCTAAATTCCATTACTTTGCTAAAACACTCTGGTAAATATACATGTTAAAACGCTAGTCTTACAATAAAAATTGTTTTAACTGTTCAAAATTTCTACCTTTGCAAACAAATTTACATTACAATATTTCCCCTCAAACTTAGTATGGCTTCCCTTATACCAGTGGCAGTTTTAACCTTTTCTTTAAGCTTAGTAATTAAATCACAGAATATTCTAAACGTCAATCCATTAATAAGCCCGTTTTCAGATTGCTTAATCCACATAATCAACTTTGAGCTTATTATAAGCAAAGGAAATAACCAATCTGGCAAACCCGAGGAAAAGAAAATAATCTCTGTAAACGACTATTCAGCTCTAAATTACCCTATTGTCTTGAGTAATTATCGCATTAAAAAAGGAGCTACTGAATACGGCAGCATAACATTTAAAGTCCAAAATTTAAATGCATTTGAATTTTCTCCAAAACTTGCACTATACAAATGCGCAATTCAAATCTTTTTCAACTTGGATCATATTGGCAAAGTGCCACTTGCTAGTAATACATTTGAAAACGAAGACACCAACAACACCTTACAATTTCAGGAATACTATATTGAATGCCAGTTGGTTCCTAATGGGTTTTTGGAAATTTTATTTCCTCACCTATTTTGTGAGCGAAGCCACACGAACCATTCCAAACGACTGTTGTGCCCTTACGATGATACGTCTTCTAATAACAATGACGAAGGCCGCTTAATTCAGCCACATTTTGAGAAACTTAACGTTTACCAAGCAATATTAGTACACAATTTTGATAAGGAACCAGAAGCCATAACAAACTTCCTAAATAAACAGCTCCAACTTGACCTGGATCTAAATGCGGCAACCAATAAACCTGTTAAGCTTCTAATTTCTTTGCAAAAGAACGAGTACAGTGAGCTTTCAAACTACTCATTTTATCATGTTCATGAATGCGACTATGGACCCAATTCGTACGAATTTATAGGAAATAGCTATAGCACGTATCAATCTGATATTTTAATCAGGCAGCGAATTGATAACCCTTCATATTTTGAAATTCCCTTTTCTGATTGGCGACTGGGTGATCCAAACCTGCCATATGACTACTTTTACGACATGAGTTCAAGAATGCTTAAAACTGCTACAGAGAATGAGATTACATTCCGCAATTTTCAGGTTTGGATGATTACTGATATTGCAATTTTACAAGACATGTATTCCGTTTATCGACGAAATGATTCAAATTCATCAAAGTGTACTATGAATGATTATCAAGCAAAAACCTCAGTTTATTTCAAAGACGAGTACGCTCATCTGCTTGCAATTGAGGAAGACACTATTCAATTCCTTACATGTGGAGGAATTCAAACTGGTTCACTTTCATTAAACGGCTATGCATCCGCATTTGATAGCTTAACTTGGATATATTTTCTGATATTAAGCTTAGGCACAGCTTTATTCTTTCAGGTTATTAGTATGGATTTCTGCATTATTGCTAAAAACCAGGGTTTTGTTTCGAGTCAAATTGTATTTCCAATAATTGTATTTTTGGAACAAGACTGCAAAACCGCTGGAAATGCTAAGGGTCAAAATTACTTATATTTCATTTCTGGCGCATGGCTTCTAGCACTGGTAGTTTTGAGTAATGCATACAAAGGTGAAAATATTACGGAACTGATTGCCCCAGTATCCCCCGTAAAACCACAGCTATACAGTGACTTAACAGCTCAAAACTTTTCCATATACTGTAGATCTACAGAAATATTTCTCAGCTTTATGGTTGACGGGTATAAAGTAATATTTGGAAACAATAACACCGTCCATTCAAGAAATATATTAAGAACGCTACTTAATTATGCTACGGCAAACAAGGTGGTGAGTAAACTCAACAATATTTTGGATTACACTCGAAATCTGACTAGACATGAGTTACGAGAGGAAATCAATGTTGGTATAGATATGTATATAAACAAAATCGAGAGTTGTGAAAAGGTTGCGTTTGTTAGTTGGAGTGGAGACATTAGAAATGCTGAGTTATTGTTAAAATCTCGACTGCAAAACACTAAACAAATTTCTGAGAAACAAGTAGCTGCAATGGTTAGTGTTGGTAAAGAACAATTGTTTCCTACTAGACGAGGTTGGAACTTGTATGAGTCTTCAATGCCTATTAAATCTATTCTTTCAAGAATGTCGGCTATGGTTGAATCGGGTATTGCGAAACAGTGGAAACACTGGGAGGTGTGGATAAAGAGGGGACATTTACAAAATCAGGTAGGTAGGCTAGGACAAGGAATGCCACATAAACTGGGTTTAAATGATAACTTTGTTGTGGTGTTTTATATAGAGTTAATTTTAGTATTTTTATGCATACTGGAGTTTTTGATGGAATTGCTTGTCAATTTTGTGGTGGGTATATGTTTCACGACGTTTGTTATTAGAATACCTTTATCTAACTTTTTACAGGGAATGTAACGAAGAATAGGTTTTACGAATTTTATTTGAATCTCGAATAACAAAAAAGTTAAATAGTAAAATAAATATTAGGATCAAGCTTTAATTTGTGAGCTAAATTATTTGTTAAAATATTTTGTAATCAGTAAGTTTGTAATATATATGAATCAGGTAATTAGCAAATATATTGAAAATACTTAATTATAAATGCTTACTATAGCAACACACATACATATTCTGAATTACTTTTTGAATTTTAAAACAGGCATGTAAACTATTGGTTTATTTAACCTTTTAGAAATATATGTTTTAAATACCATTGAATATTGAATATTTGACAGTTTATATTGATTAATTATATAACCATGTTTCAATAATTACCATATATTTTACCACACATGTAAGGCAACAGTTTGAGGTTTTCAGTAAACCGTATAATCATAACGAATGTTTGCGCTCTGTCTCAAAACCAGACCACCAGGAAAATATCAGTTTTCAGATTATTCCAATGACGATTTCTCAACATTAAGTTCTTCTTACTCATGTGCATTTCAAAGTATAATGCTGTGCAGTAAGAATATTGAAAGGCAATGAAATTCTGTAGCCTGATTTAGCCAACAAAATACATCAACGCTATAATCTGAAGTAGACCTTACAGCAATTTTACAAATTTGCCTGTTTTCGATCTAATGCATGAACTGACATTGCCTATTCTTTTAAACATGATTAAATTATGGTACTTGCATATTTCTGGTAACATTGCTTTACAATAATTGACAGTTTTGTAATATTATTTGGACATGACTGCTATGCTATACAAAATGTAGTTTTATAATATTTCCTCTGGATTTTCTTCAGCTTCTTTTGTCAACAAATGTGACTGACTTATTGCGATCGACCGATGATCCATCATCCCAAGTCTGCGATGTGAATTGCAGCAAACATTATTATCAATTATGGCTATTGAAAATGCCGAAATTCCAAACACAACTGTGAAAATCTAAAAGTTAGAGTTTATTAACAAAAACTCATATCCTGAAACAATATTTTTATAAAAAATTCTCATACCATTCCACATATTAGGTTAGCTGGTCTAAATTTATACGTTCTGTCTGTGACACAATCTGTAAATTTAAAAGAAGATAAGTGTACATAAAACTGCAAGGAACTAAAAATATTTCGTTTGAACTCCAGATTTTGTTTGACTTCAGCACCTGTACTCAAAGTGGTGTGACTAAAAATTGGAAAGGCGTTATCTTCACAAGTTTGAAATCGATAAATTTGAACGACGTATACAAGCACTAATGCAAAACCAACTGTAAGTAAAATTCCACTGATGACGTGACCGACAGTGTCCTGTATAAAATATGTAACGTTTTATAACACATCTTAAATGGAACAAATAACAAGATCTCACGAACATAATTTATAATTGCAAAAGTTACCGCCAAATAAATTTTTCTGTTTTGTCTAAACTCAATTCTTGAGAATATCATTACAACCGTAATGGCTAGAGTAAATATCCAAGTTAAAACAATTATAGAAAACGCCAACTCAATTAACCGAGGTTGTGGGCAGTACAGTACCACTGGAGCGTATACAGTGTGTTCTGTAACACTAGAACGTTTGCAAACGTTTTCTCGAATATGGGTCGATTTACTGATTCCACTTCCAACAAGAGATATTGCCATAAGACCTGATATCTAAACAACCGGAATGACAATAAAAAATCCCAGTTTTGTCTTGAAACGTATTAATCTAAGGTATATTTAATACACAAGTTGAAATACAGAATCAAACAAACCACAAGTAAGCTTCTTAGGATCCCGGGCGTTGTCTTCCAATAATTGGAGTCAATGGAAAAGGAGACTTTGACAGGTTGAAGTTGATCCATTATTCTAGAATCTTTGTAAATATTATTTTTATTTTAGTTTCTTAGAGCAAAATTCAACAAGTTGCAAGGAACTAGGTTTGATTTTTAATCTGGACAACAATGCGAATATGTAATTTTCACATGTGGTTAACTATTATCTAACGTTAATGTAATAACTACTCCGGAAATTACTTTTAGTTTGTCGCTGATAGGAGTTTTCCGCATAACATATGCCCCAATCAATTTCAACATATTACAGTAAAGGTCTAGCTTATTTTTTGTGGTTTTTATGCCTGCGGGGTGGGCTTTAACCATGTTCTCTAGATTGAAATACTAACGTGAAGCTTTCTGGAAAGTTTTTGTTGAAAAAAATATTGAGACCACATATTAAGTAGCAACTATTTGGTCATCTGAGAAGTTTTATATCAAACAAATCAAATATTGCCCAGGCTTATTCTTTTATTCTTACTAACATGCTGGGCTATTCAAAGTAATTCAAGAAATATATTTATAATTCGTTGAACAAATCAAAATTTATGTAACCCTAGTTGATGGAATGCTTTTAGTCTACTTCGTTATCTTCATAACAGCTATTGGCATAAAACAGATAAACTCAATATTTGGGAAGAAATTGTGGACTTATTTCGAGAGTTGTTGACCACTGCCAACGAGCATCCTTGTTCCAGGGTTTGTGTCAGATCAAAACTTGAGCAATGCCTAGGAACACATAAATATTTCAACAGTATTTTGGGTTTTGGTTGCTGTAGCTTGGATTTTAATCAAACGAAGAAAAGATGGCACGCCGTTTGTTTTTTTACGCTTTTGTTTTCTGGGCTTATGTAGTTGGAATGGTATTGTTTTTTCGTGGCTTTGCCATTTATTGCAAGGACCTGCGGAACATTTAGTCAAGTTTTAAGGCTATGAGCAGCAAATCAAAAAAAAAAATGTACTAACGAGAAGAAAAAGTGAGAAGACATGTTTGTCACGAAAATGAGAACTTTATTAGTACAAGATTAATGCACAAATTGCATTTTTACACCAATGTATACGATTTTTCCTTATCAAATCAGAAATAGTGGCTTTATTCCTAAATAAATTTACTTTTTACCTAACATCCCTGGGGGAAATTTGGCAGGTGCAGATCTGCCTTCTAAAGTTTTAGGAGAGCCCCCATTAGTACTGTTCTGGTCTGTTCCACTAGCTTTCTTGTGTCCTTTCGCACACCTTTTTTGTCTATGTGACAATCTTCTTCCTGGACCCAATTTCACCCTTGATCGACGAGAGTTTCCACCTGGTTTCGACAAGCCTAATACTTCTACACATTTTTGCTCAGTTTTTGACCATCGATTTCCATCTGCACATTGTCTCGTTGGAAGGCTGGGTCCGTCATAACTTCTTGTGAATTGGCTTGGCCCTTGTAACCCATTGTTTTCTCCCTTCGACCACCAATTTCTTTCCCTAGTCATCTGTCCACCATGTTCAGGGGTTTGTTCCAAAGAGCCTGTTAAAAACTCAGGTGAGTATTGTCATTTCGTTTATACATAGTTGCCAAAAAATAGTTTGTATATTTCTTGGAATTTATTTCAAAGTACCTGAGAGTAGCGTTGCTGCCACTAAAACGAAAAGGTACCACATTATTTCATAAGTAAACTTTAAGCCAAGTATATTCTGGCTAGCTCCAATTGGTGACAACGAAACTAAGAACTATTATTATTATAACAACAACTATAATTTATCTCAATCGTGTAAAATTTAAAATATAAATCGTTTCGTAATACCATGTACTTAAATCATTTAATCTAAAAAGCTCAAACTCGTACATTTACTTAACTAATTTGTAGAACGGCTAATTAATTTGCATAATGCTAATAATTGTTTTCTGTTTTATCAAAAATATATTTTCTTTTACTTAGAACTTTAAATATACTTAAGGGTATATCTAGCACTCATGTAATTATTAAAGGTTTGCAATTATTTATTTAAAATACATGAAAGAACAGAAATTTTGCCATGGTTGTTAGTTGTTATATAGTTTATTGTTTTAATAAATTAAAATTGAAAAACGATTTGTATCTGGGATAAATTAAATGGCATGTATTCAATTAAAGAGTCATATCCGTTTGACCGCTTCGCGGCTATGTTTGATAAGGAAAATTGCTAGAAGCAATTGCTTATTTTCTTAATACGTCACAAAGACTTCTATATAACCATTCTCGTTATGAGCAAACTTGAGTGTGACTCGACATTGTATTCAAGGTAAAACAATGTGTAATTTAGATTATGTTATTGCACAAAAAATTACCATAAATATTTGTGGTCGTTGCAACAAGCACAATATTAAATTTTGTAAATGCATATTTGAACCGAGCGATAGATGACCTTGTTAATAGTGTTCGTTTCAAGTTTTTTTTGGGCAACATTTTTCGGAAACAAAGTTACCCATATAAAACCATACTAAGCAAGCATATGTGTGATGATGTGATTCAATTCAATGATGAAATGTTTATATATATGTGTATAATTTTTTTAAAGCGTTGAACTATTACCCGAGGCATTGCCTGGATACTTTTAAAACATGTTTAAGCTATATGCATGATTAAATCATTAATTTGTTAGTTTTCCGTAAACGAGTATTTAATAAAGCTTTGTTGCAAAATTAGTCTACAAAAAACTTGGAGTAAAACCACTGTCTGATGTATCGCTAACTTAATACGCTACAAAAGATGAAACCAATTACGAATTTAACAAACATATATTTTCGGAACATAGAGAATTTTGTTCCAGTTTTTCAGCAAGATCAAAAAGTCGGTAGAAGTTTTTAAAAAATGATCAGGAATCATAATGAAACAAAATAAATACACAATTCGGTCAAAAGGATTGCAAGTGGTTTTAATCGCCCTTATTCATAAAAATAAGTATTTCAACAGTTTAACATTTTTACACCAAATTTATGCGTTTTTTTATTAACAAATCCGAAACCATTTTGTTTTATTTAAAAAACAAACTATCTTTTACCTATTTGGTCTCCGAAGTTGGGACGTGGTGGAGGAGGAGGTCTAGGTCTAGGTGGAATATTATTGGTAAGGCCTTTGTTTTGAATTGTATCGTTCTGGCCTGTTCCACCAGCTTTCTTCTTGTGCGCACACCTTTTTTGTCTTGGTAACACTCTCCTTCCTGGACCCCATTTAACTCGTGACTGCCGAGAGTTTCCACCAGGTTTTGACAATCCTAAAATTTCTACACATTTTTGCTCAGTTTTTGACCATCGATGTCCAACAGCACATTGTTTCGTTTGATGGCTGGGTCCGTGATAACTTTTTGCGAATTGATATGGACCTTGTACCTCATTGTTTCCTCCATTCGACCACCAGTTTCTTTCCCAAGTTAACTGTTCACCTTGCTCAAAGGTTTGTTCCAAAGAGCCCGCTAAAAAATAAAGCGAGTATATTGCATAAATTTGTACTTTTGTTTCAAATCTAAAAGTTTGTATGTTTCTAGGAATTTATATTGAAATACCTGAGAGTAGCGTTGCTACAACCAAAACGAAAAGGTACCACATCATTTCATAGCTAAAGTTTATGCAAAGTATTTTGTTGCTGGCTACGAATATTTTTGAGCACAACGAAAATTCTTGACACGAAAAAAAATGTTAATGACAGTTGCATTTCCTTAGTACGTCACAAAAGCTTCCGTATAATTGTTGTCTGTATGAGCTAATAAATGTGACCCGTTATTGCATTCAAGGTGCAATAATGTGCAATTTAGATTATACTATCGTAAGAAAATTACGGTATATAATTTATGGTCGTTGCAACAACAAAAAACAAACTTTGTAAATGTAAAAACGGAAGATTTAAAGGAGCGGAAGTTAGATAACATTGCCAATGGCTTCCGTTTAAAATTTAAAAAGTTTCTTTTTTCTGGGCAACATTTCCTAGGAACAAAGTTACAGAAGTAATGCAATACCATACAAAAAGATATGTTGAAATGTTCACATGTATTTCATATATACATTGATGCGTACATACTCAAAACATTTATTTTATACAGATTTGCATTTCATTTCGATATGATTAAATTCGGCCTTAAAAACAATTTTGTTTGATTTGTGATAACTGATTCCCTGAACAACATACTTTCCATGTTCGTTTTTTTCTATTTCCGTACGAAACTTTCCGTTTCATCGACTTGCAATAAATAACGTCCGTCTAACACCATTTGTTGTTGTCTAATTCTTTCAGATTATAACCAACCATGAAAAACTAGAATATGAATTCAAACGTTGTCTTAATTTGTATCAACAAAATATATTTGTTAAAAGCCCAAATCGTCTTCGGATTAACCTACATAAGGTACAGGGAAAAACAACGGAGACATTTTTAGAGGTTTATTTTCTAATTACCAGATACAGTTATCAAC
Source organism: Entomobrya nicoleti (assembly GCA_034695465.1). Taxonomy (NCBI): domain Eukaryota; kingdom Metazoa; phylum Arthropoda; class Collembola; order Entomobryomorpha; family Entomobryidae; genus Entomobrya; species Entomobrya nicoleti. The sequence continues at coordinate 1,379 of JAQFZG010002893.1, read as the reverse complement.
CCACCCTATATATATATAAATACTACTGAAGTTGAGGTACATAAATCATACAAGACCGGTTCTTTCATTGTCCTTGTATCCAATATTACCGAGCGTTTTAAATGCACTTTAAATTACGATTATTCATGATTTTTCAAGCACACCAGGCTATGTTTCGCCTTAAATTTTCCCATTAAATGGCGAATCCCGGAATGACTTTCGTGTTTTTGATAGCTTGGCTTATTTGGCTTCACAAAATGCCCAGAACATCTCGATACTTCCCACCTGCGGCGCGTCACTGGCATTTTAAGTTTTTCTAAAATTTCAACTTTTCTGGTATGAAGGCTATTTTTGAACAAAAATCTACAACCACTTTTTGGACGCTGTTCCTGATCATTTGTGCATTTGGGTGCCATTTGTTTTGTGCCAGCCTTAATGTCTAGTTGCTTTACTTTATTTATATAGTAGGATTAATGGCTAAGTTTTCGTTTTCCTGAAAACGGCGAGTACAGAAGTGGAAGTTTCCATTTTGAACGTATTCAACGTCTTATTTGACATTCCAAGTGTTACCATGGGAGTGGTTTCACGATAAATTTTGACCGAGCCCATTCAATTTGTAGCCTAGTGCCTAGTGATCATTTTAAATGTCGTAGGTCCTCATTTGCCCTCATTTTGAATTTTTTTTATGGTCATGACCTTTGACCTTCATGCGAAATTTTCGTTGTATGAATAAATGAAGTTTTGAAACACTTTGTTTTCTGGATTTTTCACGATGGATAAGGCATTGAAAGAACCGGTCTTGTATGAATTCTGTACCTTAACTTCAGTAGTATTTAAATACATATAGGGTAGGTTGATAACTGTATTTGGTAAATAGAAAATAAACTTCTAAAAATGTCTCCATTGTTTTTCCCTGTACTTTATATTAAGATATATTTCAAAAGTAGCACTATGCGCTTACCCGTGAAATGGGACATCGGTCCAGGGGTGACACTTAGGAACGGCTAATAACCAAAATGCTTTATATCTGCATGTTATATTATAATAACCAAGTTTCAACGTATTTACAATGTAGATGTCAAAGATAACGAATATGGGCTATTGAAACGAATCCAGGTAAAATGGAAACCCCACCTTAAATTAGGTTTTCAATAGCTATGAAAATAATTGATTTAGTGGGTCAAAAAAATTTAAAAAATCTTAAATATCAGTTTTCTATAAAAATCAAAACTTTATTCATTAAACATTTTACACACAAACTATTATTTTTTTAGCCTATCACATTTTGGGTGATATCAAACAATAAAGCACAATGCTACGTAACTTGGATGTATGTTTGTATGCTACCTCAGCTGTTTTTTGTTTTGTTGACACTTTTTTGTATATTAGTTGGTTGGTTT
>JAQFZG010002892.1:0-15061 GCA_034695465.1 Entomobrya nicoleti | reverse complement strand
TGTATTTATTATTATTATAAGCGCGTTTTCCACGAAAATAAAAGCTTGTTGTTTACGGCGTGTCCCTCTCTTTGATATTTTGTAACTTACTATTATTCACAAAACAAAACTCTTCTTAAGGCCACGACAAAATACTAGTAACAATAAGGGAGAAGACGTAAGTTATTTACAATTTTACAATAAACAACACAAGAGACGAAGAAGAGAAAAAAACTCTCCTCCTGAGAGATTATCAACGAGCCCTATCCATACCATGTCCATGCATGGAATAATCCTCTTGTTCACCGTCCGATAGTCCAACAAAATATCATCATGATGATAATCATCATCTCACTTTACCACCACCACCACCAGCAGCAGTCATACTTTACTACAAGCCAACAGCATTTTACGATTTTACTCTAGCAAATATCACTTATGTATGTTTCGTATATGCGTGGTTTGGGTTGGTGTGTTCCTTCGTTGTGCTGCGTACACACTCACATCGCATCGACATCATCACACACGAGAGAAACGTTCACAAAATATATATATCTAACATAGTCAGGTTGTATTTCGTATAGAAAAAAAAATCTTGTGCCCTAGTTGCTTGCAGCGTATTTTTTTTCTCTTAAGTTCTCTTCTCTCCTTCTCTCTTTCTGCTCTATCCTCTGTAACTTTTTATACATATTATAAATATGCTCTGTTCTTCTCCTGCTTCTATGCTGTGTTATGTGTATTTTCTATATTACTTTTTTTGTGATGTTGTTGACGATCATGATGATGATGACGCAGAAAAATAAAAAAAGAGATTTTTTTTGCTCGGTTTTACCATGCCAGAAAATAAAACTGCCAGTGCCACCGCCACCACCGAGAGGAGACTTGTAGTATATCAGTACAAAACTCTATTTTTTTCATAGAGCCATCATTCTCAACACACACATCACATCAACATCTTTTCGTTTTTTTTCTTTGCTATTATTAATTTTTTTCTCGTCTCTTCTCCAGCTTCCTTCTCTCTTACATTGATATGATGATGATGATGGGATGAGATGACGATCAAGATGGGCAACGTAACGTACTATGTGTATTTTGCGTTCTTTGTCGACGACGATGACAGTGAAGTGAGCTTATATAATATATGTTTGTTGACGATTATCCTGTTTGATTTTATTATACGTGTTCTCTCTCTCTGCTATCTTCAGCATCATGATGACTTGGATAGTATATATGATCATTGATCAGATCAGATACACCTTTTGTATTAGATAAGCTTTGGCTGTATGGTCTCCCTGAAAAATCCTTGAAACATCTATATTCTATAGGTAAAGAAGGCAAGAGGCAAGGAACTTTACAAATGCAATGTATACCTGCGTCATGTCATGCCTAGCAAAATCCAATTCATGTCTTAGTCTTATATGTCGGATAATGATCACTAGATTTGTGAATAATATTACGTATCAAAAAATATAAATTCATTCATAAAAAAAGTATCTTCCTACTCATTTATAAAAGTTATCGAATTTTTTTTTGCTTTCCCTCTTGTGTATTCTTAAAATGTTGTTAAAACCATGATAGCATAAATTACGCATAGCAATTTCAAGAATGAAATAGAACCGCTTTGCTCCTTTCCACTTCTTTTTGAAATAGATTAATAGACTCTTTTTAGTCAGAGGCTGAGATCAAAGATTTCAGTAGTCAAAATACTGAGTTTGAAAGCGGTTTGCGCATATATATGTTATACATAAAGTACAGGCGTGGGCACTGACTGACATGTTTTGCTCTGAATCAATTCTCGTCATTTTTTTTTAAATTTCTTTTCACTTAGTTGACTTTTTACGCGTCGAGGTGACTTGAATCATGATAACATAATTTGAATCATAATCACAGCACCCTTTGTTTTATCAGAGAGCATGGAGTTTTCCTCGCTTATTGAAGAGAGCCAAAAGACCACAACGCTAAGATACTGAACAATGACACTAGAAGCACGTTGCGCTATTTAGAAGATGATGTTCATCAAATCGCCATCATATCATATCATGAGAGTTAGATCGAACTTGGTTCACATAGACTACATGTGTACAGCATAATCTGAGCAAGTTTGTGCCGTATTGCTTCCTTCTCCTATTGCTCATTCATGTATTACATACAGCAGTCTTTGTACTACGTTGTGCTCACTTTTAGGAAAGAGAATAGGAGAAATGGAAAAAAAATCCAACTAAAAATATATAGACGCTTGCAGAGGCAGAGCAGAGGCAGACAGTGAAGAACAAGACCATGAGGGGATGTTGATCCAAGTGTATGCGAGAATGAGTGTGAACGTTAGCGTAAAGTCATCTATAAGCGTTTCGTACACAGCAGGCCAAAGAAATTTGCGAAGGAAACATCGCAGACAGAGGATGAGAACGAGCTTACCTTAACCTCGCCACATTGTACAGGATGGAAAAAAATCTACGTGTGTGTAAAATATGTACTGTGTGAATGGCAATGATCTGGATCGCGAACAGCGCGCAGTAGCATCATCAGCATGTAGCCGACATGAGCTAAATCATTTACTTTTAAATCACGTACTAGAATTCCAATGGCTATAAACGAAGTTTCGAATTTAGTAAATTACATATTTCATTAAATGACCATACATATTTTTAATGACTAATTTCACATTATATTTTGCTAGTTAATCACTTATTGACATATTACATCTTTGATATTGAATACCAACATCACTAGATAATAGATTATTTCGTCGCCAACATTAAACATGGATTAAAATTTGTGCACACCATAAATTTAGATTTCATCGTGATGCATAGAATGCATGTTTACTACAAATACAATAAAACTTAATTAAAATGTTGGTCTTGATTATGTTAATTTACCGCTTATGGTTAACCATGATAAAATCGAGTGGGACTTTTTTGACTGATTGTATTACTGCAAATTGAAAAATTAAACTTTTGTGACGAATCTTGTGAATTTTGCCCATGTCTGATGATACGAGCATAAACACATCAACCATAGAAGCTAGTTTGAGAAACGTCATGTTTCTTATATTGGAACTATATTTCATTCACACAGATCTGCAACACGAGTTAGGTTTTCATTTAAATGTAAATCAAACAAAGTTCCAAAAAAGAGTCACCGAGTTCAAATAGTATGGTGGGTTGATCAATGAGTTATTACCGGGATGTTCATTTTGAAAACGTTTCCATCTCTGAAAGTTTACTTTGCATCCCACTTGCGCATTTACACGTACTTGCTACAGCTAAGGAATACTTACTAGACTTTGTCATACTTGGATTAAAGCAAGAAGACAGGTAGTATATCAATGTTGAAAATAGCATTCTGATGATTACTATATTCCAGTAGTAACTAGATTGAGAAATTATTATTGTACTTGTCTATTTTTCTTTGAGATTATATCATCGAATGATACTAAATGTTAGTTTGTACTAACTTGTCTGTATCTTGAAACATTGTGGAAACAAAAGTGAAAATTTTCTCTTTTAATATTCCGCTAATTAATGTAAAAACTTGTAGAATTTTCTCAAAATGAGAAAAACAACAAATCTTGTGCGTATATTTGTTTCATAACAGGGTAAAAATAATATTATGTATTATATTTTAATTCAAACTTTTCCCTACACCTTTTTTTGTATATCTCTATCCATAATGATGATATCATGAGACATTCATTGGTTCATTTTTAAAACGCATGAAAAGTACAGTGTACAGTAGTAAGAGATAACACACCGCATCCCATCTAAATTCATAAAGCATAAAATCAAGCCAGTTTTCACGAGAACCGAGCAAGTGGTGTGTAAATCCACATCAACTACGTCATCCATGTCGTGCAGTCAACATTGCACGACATGATTCATGATTCAAACTCTTTTTCTTGAAACAAGATAATTATTCAATTTCATCATGCATCCGATCCTAATCCTTGGTCATCATTATTATGTGAGCGTTACAAAAATTCTCAAAACTTTTTCGGTTAATAATTATAATGATTTCAGTTAAGCAGTCAAGACAGGTATGCGATTCAAAATGTTGGGGGACCCTCGAAAGTTCACTCCTGATGCCTAGAAATCACGCCATTAATACTTGGCTAAACTCCTCCTCCTCCTTTTTACAACTAGAAACTACACGTTTTATGATACCTTTACGCACATTTTATAATCATAAAAATCTCTTAAGCCGAACACAAGGTAATTTAATAATACAACCTTCCTCTTGCCCTCTCTCTCTCCCTCAAATCATACACCATGTCATGAGATACTTTGTTTTGGTAACAGGTTTCATTTCAAGCAGTGTCTGTGTCTGTGTTCTCATAATCATTAAAATATTCTTTTTTCATTTTTACACCACGCATAAATGACCCTTAAATAAAAATTCAAACAGAATAGAGGCAGTGATAACACGTTCCCTTTTCCTTATAATGAGTATGATTACGACTACTATAACGTTTCTATATAAAAAGTAATTTTCATTAGCTGTGTGTGCCACACCATGCAATGCAAAAAAGAACTTAAAAGAGAAAAAAATGAACATTACAGCAAGTTCATAAAAAAAACTATTTTAATGCTTTGTGCATATTATGTATGCAGCTTCCTCTGAGATTTCTCAGCAGAACAGACACATGTAACCTGTTGTAGGCTCAAACTCAAGTGGTGGTGTTGATGATGATGATGATATGACGATGATGGTGTGAGAGAAGCCCTTCTGACAAGATTACATTGAACTTTGTACAAGTACAAGTACGCACTCTCCACACTTTTTTTCCGAGTGCTTATCAGCACTGTTACATTTTTAAGTATAATACTTGTTGATTGTCCAACGTGCGTTGAAAAACAAACGCATCAAAACATGTTTTATTCTGAAAATGATAAAAAAAAATCTATTTAATAAGAGGATAATAAAACAAATAAACTTGCTCGGAAATTGAGAAATGATGTTTGTGGAAAAAACTAACTAAACAGCATCCATCCATCAGCATGGAATGCTTTCCGTGCCAAAGGAGCAGTAAAAGTAGAAGATAAAACCATACGAGCGTTCATTAATTGTATTTTTTTGCAAAGCTCAAAACAAGCTCATTACTGAAGTCATACTTGTTGTCTGTGCTAAATTTCCGCTTAAATAATATAATATTTTGAAAAAGTGTGTGTGTTTACCTACAGCACAGCAAACCCTGATCTGGCGAGGTAACTGCGTACTTTGTTTTGACAACGATAATATATATTCGTTTACTTTGAATCAAACCAGCAAATATTTATCTTGATTAGCCCGGTGCGGTGGAAATATTATTTTACTTTTTTATTGTGTAAACCTACATTTAAGCAACAGGAATGGCGACATATTATGCATGCATAGGAAGAACAAGCTTGATAGCAAAAAAATCGAAAGAATTTCAATCAATGGAATAGAAGATAAAAAAGGATGGACCAAAAGTCAGTGCGGAATTGAGGGGATGTTGTGATGATGTGTGCTGATGAGGATGACATTTTTTTTAAAGTCGCGTGGTTGATACTTTGCCCTATTGAGAGATGATGATGAGTACTACGATTAAAAAACTAACTTGTCGTGTCACGTAACAGCAGCAAAAAAGATAATTCCACTTTGAAACGCAAACAACCAAAAAAAGTAGTCAGTAATTTTTTTTCAGTGCTGCTTTATAACACAACACGAAATACCAACAAGTGTTCAGTTATATTGAAGAGGAACGTAAGGTAATACACGCGGCACATCCGAAGTATGCCCAGAGAGAGGCCACATTACATACATTTTTGTTCATTCACCATGTATGTTTACAGAATTCATATTATGAGCTGAGTTGATAAATAAGAAAACTTCTGAAAACTATAGTCATGTCATGCCATTCCACACGCCGGCAAAAATATGTAAAAAGCCGTGTAGCTGATTGTCCGTCCGTGGCCGAGACGTAGTAAAGTAATAGTAGTAATACTACACGCCTTGTGCTTCTTCTTCGCTCTTTCAACCTCATCTTCAATTTTTACGAACCACATCATGATCATCACCATGATCATCAATTCAGAACTATACATACCTATGCATTTTACATTCACACCAGCACACATTTCCCCGTAATAGGAAGGTTTATTAAAAAAAGGTTATGTTACGTGAATGAACCGTGGTGTATATATAGCTGCAAGCATCCTCTCCTTCTTCTTTCCCTTGTTGGTTATTGGCTATTGTAAAAGTGTATTGAGCTTCGTTAAAAGCAACTATGAATGAGCGGAGAAAAAAAGAATGAATGAATGAAAATGGGAAGAAAAAATAGAGAAGAGAGGTGGATTGAACTTGTCTGATAATAACTATTACGCGCATACCTGAGGAATTTTTAACCTCGTGGGAATTAGTACATATGACCATTACAATTTACAATGTTATTATCATCATCGTTTACTTTTTTCAATGAATTTACAAAAAAAATTAAAACTGCATATACACAACAAAAACACTATTTATTACACACATGCAATACAAATAAGGTTATTTTTACTGCTCATTATATTTGATACATTTTTAATTTGATTTACAACATTTCTCATCAAATGGATTTTTATGGTGAAGGGGGAATTAATGATACTAACAATAAGGAAAAAGGTGTGTGCAGTAGTGCCAACCAGCACTACACTTACTGCAGTATAAGTCATGCATTATCGCCATTTCAGGGAATCGTCGAAGAAAGATGGTTATCAGCAAATTGAATGAATGAAGCGTGATTTGTTCAAGTGAAACAGAGTGTGCAAAGGGTATTAAAAAATAACATCAGACAAAGTAAAATATGAGTGAAAAACTTGAAGGGAAACAATAAAGAATAAAAAATGATTCACAGTTCTAATTAATGAATGAATGAATCGTATTTTTTATTTTTCAGGAAACAAGCTTTTACTCCCTCTCTGCTTGCTATATTCACAACAGCACAAGGCTGTGCACCGAATGAACGGATTTATCGTGATTTAATGCTGAAAATAACAGCAGATTTGATTATTACTTTTATGTATCGGTAGTTTGGTGCGGTGTGCAATAAGTTGATGGTAATCATGTTTCCTACTAACAAAAGAGGATTCTAAATGTAGTTAGCTCCTCCTAATTTTATCTGTTGCATTTAACTAAATATACTTTCCTATGGCTTTGAGATGTGTGACTAGGACACGCCAAATTTAAAAAGATAAAAGAAGAAATAGAAAATATCAAGAAATCTGTCTGGGTCTCAGAAATGAACAGATACGAACGAGGATAATCTACACAACATATATTTAGCGGATTTGCCCCTCGCTGCCTCCAAAACGACGATTATTGACTTTGCCATTGCACCAACCACCACGAGACCATCGTACCATACGATCGTAAAAATCATCAAAGTTAGTGTTTTTCTTGAGGTTGAATCACTGTAAAGTATTTACAATTCCAATAGAAGTAACACTGCCAAAAAAAAGTTTTACCTACACGTGCACACGATTTCCTTTCAGTTTGATGATGAGGAAGAAGAGAAAAACAAGTAAAAAAAAGTTAAAATCATTTCTGTTTGCCGAAGGGCAAAAATTCGGATAACCTCTTGTGTGGTGGTGGTGATTCCAATGAGCTCAAGTGGAAAAGTACTGACGCATGAACCGGAATATATAGATTTGTCTTGTTATAATGTAATGCATGCTTATCCCTTATTATTATTATCGCTGATTGCTGTGTTGCACTGCAAGCTTCTCAGCTTTTTTTTTCTGGTTGCTCATCTTTGAAAAGTTTTAAGGTGTCATGATAGCTTAACAAGAAAAAAACATCTATCATCAAGAGTATTTTTTACAGTTTAGTTTTCTGATTATGACTCATTAAATTCTTTACTAACCCTTTCCTGTTTACCGCAGAACACTCAGAAACTGCAGATTTCAATCATAGCTTATCATTGGAGAGGATATGGTTATTTTGTTTTTGTCGACAAGCTTTAAAAAAAATCAAAATAATTTGCGCCATTGTTTATGACCTTTTTATCAGTAAGTTCTTTCATTTGGTAATCTTATTGATATCAAAAGTATTTGGTTTTGTCGAGTACAGTATTCTGTGTACGCACATGACAGTTGCGCTGATATGAATTTTGTTATCAGCCCACACGTAATGTTTACAAGAATTTTATTAATAAGTTTGAGGATGAGTACGCAAAAAGAGGATGGTTTTATTTGTAGACACACATTGCGACACATACGATTGCTGACTGGAATGAAACCTTTAACCTGCAAATGAATTATAACAAATCTACGGAATTTTAAATAAATAAAATCTGCTAATCGAAATACATAGGCATAATTCTGTCTGAAGGGTTGTCCTCTTTCTTTTCTTGTATGATTAGATTATGATTGAAGACTGAATACTGTGTACTGTGTATTTTACACAATCATTGCACATCATGCATTAAAGATCAAAGTCAAGTGTACTAATTTTCTGCAAGTTTAACAATGTCAGGAATACTTTAAAAAACTAATTTCCTATTGACGAAAAGAAAGTTTATAGCTACTACTTACATCACATCTTGACGTTGCCTTATGTAAACAGTAATGTTTCACAATGCCCCATTTTCATTGCAAAATTTCTTTTGAACAGATCCACATTCATTCATTGATAAGGGATGAAGTTTCAATACATTAAACTTTGACCTTTTCCACATATCAATCAATTTAAATGTTTAAAGAGGTCACAATTCGCGACAAAAAATACCGAAGTAATAAACACTGAAGTTGTGAACAAACCCAGACGGATTGAATAGACAATCAATATTCAGAAATAACCGGCCTTACATTGTTACAGTGTCGAAGTTGGATCAAGATACTTAAAGAAATTCATATGCCCCTGTCTGGAAAAAAACCAAACCAAGCTATCTATGTTGGAAAACAGATATGCAAATACATGCATGTTTCATCGTGCATGATTACTTTTAATTACGTAGCAGTGGAGTCTAAATTACGATGTCATCGCAAGGATATTTATAGATATGAATTATAAACGATGTTTGTACTCATTGAACGTTTGATAAGGAACGGACAAAACAAAAATCACGAAATTACATACTACTTAGCTTTTTAATATTCTGCATAAACTGCCTCTGGAATAATATATATGAAAAACCAATCAAAAGATTAATGAGACGCTGGAAAGGCGGACATACAAGCTAATTTTCAATAAACAACACGTTAGGCTGTTCAGTAGCGATGATAATTATTAGATAGAAATATAAATCAATATCAGATCATTTAAAGATAGGAGGGTGTGTCATTGATAGCTTACAGTTAGATTCGTGACTAATAGTCAAAGTTATTTAAATGCGCGTCTGTCATTTTAATGTTAACTTTTGTAAACATATATATTTCGCCTACCATTCCGCTAACAACGACAAATACATGATTCTTGCGATAACAAAAATCAGAAGCGTAATAATGAATTTATTCAATACTTAAATCACCAGTAAGTATTAATTAAATTACAAATTGCAAAACAGTTTTGAAACCAATGTTCATTTTCTTGTACAAAATCTAATTAAAACTGATATTTAACGAGGCGGAAATCCCCCAATGCAGAAACTGGGGTAATTTGAATTACTTAATTAAGACGAACCAAATTTCTAAATAAAAATCGGTCATCATGCAGAAGGCTGATCCACTCAACCCATTCTACACACATAGACCAGTAAAATTACAGATAAATCTATCACCAGATTAGTTTGTGAAGTAATCACCATTAATGTAACTAATTTAAATAATGCACTTGAAGGAATACAATACATACTTATTATATACTTCATATAGGACAAGCTTTCCTTGAGAAGTAACACATCATCATAACAAAGTAAAGTTACAAGCTCTCTGGGGAATTTCCTCACAACAACAATGTCGCCGTCTCTTCACATAAATATATTTACAAGGCTCAAATATCCAGCATATCAGCAAACACATAATACTTTTCTTGTGTGTTCAATATTGAAATGAAACGATGCATAAAAATACACACACATATGAACTTCCTTTCCTCACGCCCTTCTGAATTTTTAATGTGCGTGTTTTAAAGAATTATAAAATGCCAGACTGGTTTGGTTTGCTATCCACTGTAGCATTTTTCAAGCTAATTTCTCAGTTCGCAGTCCCCGTACAAAAATGTTTTCATAAGGCAAACGGTAGACTGTCAAGCTATTAAACATATTATGATAATTATTTGTTTAAAACCTACAAGAAGTAAAAAACCCTGGAATATTACAAATAAATATAACGACAGAAAAAGTATTACATGTAATTTTTATCCTGTAATGTATGCAAGTGTACTCCTCCCTCAGCTTAGCATTTACAAATTGTAGCTTGAATTCATTTAATGAAATATTATTTTATGGTATATTAAGCGATGTTGGAAGGATGTTGTTTTTGTCTTAGTATTTTAATAACATTTTTAATATGTTGAAACAGAGAAGACAACGAAAGCACTACGTTAGTCTATTTCTATTGTAAAAGCGCCTGCAGGCAATTTAATTTCATGGAAATCCAAGATTACCTGCTAAACGTCCATAATACACAAACACAAAATGTATTATGCATGCTTTACTTTGTTTTGTACTATTGTTATCGCAAGCTTATTATGACTGCACGGGTAGCAGTACTACACAATGCACCTGAATTGCATTTTTTAACCACATACATAAACATTATATTATACAAATATATTTTTTATTATTGAATGTATACCATACACTAAAATGTGCACAAGCTGCATTTGTGTATATACATATGTAACACATCTCCAATGCCAGAATTATTTAAGTATATTTAAGTACATGCACCAATTGCAAAAGTAAGGCAAACAATACAAACTATACAGACTCTTGGCTATTATTTATTGTCCACACACTGTATTTACAACCTTTATTTCAAATAATACTCTTTCAGGATTCTTATATTAATCACACATGATCTATGCCATGTAGTACATCTCTTCAACCAACCTCACGTTGGTGTCAGGTTTAGCCTTTTTACGACACATGTATTTCTAGAGAAGATAAAAGTAACTCATTTCATTTCAAACTCTTGTGATAATAATATGGATGCTGAGTAAAGGTAAAAAAAAGAAGTTTGCATGCTTTGTATTCTCTGTGTGAAGAATAGATGACTATAATAATGCTTGCATTAATAGCATGATGAAGATGATGATTTGCCGGCTCGGCATTAGTAGAGATGATGATGACGTTGATCATTGTGATTTTGCTTTTCTGTGTATTATGTGTGTATGATTGTCTGTTGGTAACGGATGCATTATTGTGTATGAAGGCAAAAAAATAAGTAACAAGGACTGAGCCTGTGAACTGGCGCAATTTTCCCCAATTCGTCATCAAAATTCCTAAAAAAGTTGTTTTTGATGATTCATACCTGCTCACTTGGATGCCTCTCCTTTTACTTCTGCTGCAACGTTGCTCCTTTGACCAGCTGCAAGCAATATGAACACCAGCAGCATCACCATCACTTATTACACATGCTGCTGTATGAAATATCCTAAGAAAGATGTGAACAAGAGGAGATGATGATGAAGCCAGTTCTCATTCCATATTCCATGTAAGTACAATCTCATGATGCATGTGGCATGGCAGTCAACATCAAAGTGGTGATGGTTGGTTGAATGGTTTGTTGGCTGAGGTTTTCTATCGCTTCTTCATTTTTCGCATTCACAGTTAATAAAACATAGTAAGGCACTTATTTTGGCTGCGGTTAGAAATGGATTCCAACCATGAACGAACACCCAGGAGTAAACTGAACAATAAAAATATTATGCACAAACAAAAGGCATGTATTCACTTCAAAAGATCCAGTACACAGAATTTTTTATTTTTTTGCGATAACACAAATACAGATGAAAACATCCCCGAAGAAATTATTAATATGAAGTGGTGGCATGCTCGCCGGTGACATCAGCCATATTGCAAAGCTTTCTGCTTTGCTCTTTTTATCAGTTTTTCTTGATGTGATGTGCGGATGGGTGATGGGGTAGTAGAAAGGGAGAATGAGTCGCTGAATTCCTCACCGATGCTTCAATATGAATAGCAAACTTTTCCCGTTTTAATGAAAGAAAGCTTTCCCATGACACATACGACCAAAATCCCTATATGTGAAGCTTTACTAATGTTATCATGTAGGAATTATAATATTTGTAGCACAGTTTTTAAAACTTCTGGTTTTTATGACTTAGAATATCCGCTCATGTATGTTTTGTATATACAACGATACGCTACAGATATTTTTGTAAACACGTGATGCTGGGGTATCCTAAATAAAGTTAGGAATTTCCAGTTCCTTTAAAAAAATTATGTGTTAATTTATCAGCACCGCGTGTAATCATCACCACCATCATCGGGGTTGAAATTTAATTGACAGGTCTATTTAATAAAAATGATCTTGTTAGGGTAAATCACTATCACTTCACTTTATTCAACCCCTTTCAACATTTTATATTGACATTGACACGGCATACAACATGCTTGATTTATCTTTACTTCTCTTCTCACTGTAATGTTTGGAAACGGCTGATTTAACTGGATCAGAGGATAGTTCCAGTTACATGTTCCATAAAATCAATTGGGGTGGAACAAGAAATTGGGAAAAAATCCCTTTTCTGTTTTCTTTAAAAAAATCACTTGGCTAACATAAGATAAGCTACTGGGCCCAAGAATTATTGATATGGGCCCTGAGCGTCATGTTCTTTACGCAAACAAATTTTGACTGAGAACTATTCCGGACAAGATGGCGATAACTGATGTGATATCAATGATGGGGTAGGTTAGTGGATTAGAAATCTGATCGGCCAAGATTTAGGAGCACATCACACACGACACACACACAAGTCATTTTTTTCATACTTACTGCATGGTACACTTAAACAGAATGAAATGGAGACTCCTCATTGTAAATAGAGTTGGAACTGAAAAAAATCATTGGATTAGTTGAATTAGAGAAACATAATGTACATTTAAAATGTATGGTGTGTATAATATTATGAGCAATCATCATGGCAAGCATGCTAACATGTGCTTGTTTTTTTCATATCCTGGCTGCCTTATAGGAGAGGAAGATGATGACTCTTTTTTGATGATGTGATGATCTTCGTCATAGTTAGTAGTGTCTTCTCGTTGTTTTTATATTGGATAGAGTTTGTGCGAGTGCATTCTTGTACTTTTCCGCAAATGGCCCTTAATACGCCATATTCATATATTACATATATGATTATATCATGAGTTGACTGAAGGAGTTGAGTAGTTTGGGTTTAGTAGGCAAAAATGTGAATATATGCGTTATAATTTTGTTTTGTTCAAAGGCAAACATTCAAATTGTATACATAAGTATATGAAAGCGAGTGCGAGAGAAGTAATAATAATAATATCATCTTTTACATTTGCAACTGCACACAGTCAACAACAGCAGAGGTAACCGATATTATTATATGGTAAAAAACTGTTGTTGACTGACTACAAGGCCTGCTTGCACGGTGGCAGCATGGCTTGAACCAGAATGATGATGATGATGTTTACGGCAGGCAATTCCCCGAAATCGATTCATTGAGATCGCGTCATCCTCATCTCTGCACTACTCAACATTTTTTAACATTCCCTTTCTTATAAATTTTATCACTCATTTTTACCCTGACGCCTGTGCATTGGACAACACGTTCACGATTACCATCGGTTTCAATTTTTGTAACATTGTTAACGTTATGCCAGAATGAGTGTGTGTTTGCTGCTGAGTACAAAACTTACCTTTTGCGAAATTAAGTATCATCATCACATCATTGGCACTGGCACCACCATCCCTCAGCCTAAATATTAGTAGATCTATGTAATTTCCCTTATAATCTTACTATCAAATATACCATGTGCTATTATGCTATGATGTATGAATGATATTCTTACCAATTCAGAGTAACCCAAGTACTTAAATTTCATTTTTCATTAGACTTGTCGCTCATTATACCGCATACACTGTAGTTCTAACTCTTAATAGATTTCTATATACATGTTATATAGGTAACTAACTATTTAATGTTGAAATATAGTATAAAAAACTGACGCACCAGTCTGTCATAATAAACGTTATTTACATTAGATGTAAGATGTAAACAAGCGCATTTATTTTTGACGACTAACTGGATTATTCTGAAATTTGTTTATTTCAAAGTAGGAACTACCACAGCGCTTTTTATTTTAATCCATTTTGAATGGCTGTAATAAAATAAGCACGCACGCTCTCCATTTTATTTATTCAGATTAATGTTTTTCTTGATCTTGCAATACTTGAGTTATTGCAAATAATCGTCTACTGAAGTTCCAGTGTGGTCTGAAAAAATGTATTCATCACTTTATATTTCAGTTTTCTGAAGGATTACGTGAGGATTCGATTTTGTCTCGTTATAGCTATAGTTCATTTTGTTCATAACTAAATCGAAGGGGAAAGTAGTATGATATGCAAAAGGAGATATGCAGATTATTTTGCTTCTGCAAATGAATGTTTCTTAATACATTGACCAAAAAATTATGCTCGTTTACAGTTGTTTACGCATACAAATATAATTTTTTAACGTTTAAAGTTTTAAAGGGAAGTAACTGGGGGGTTAATTTTCGATATTATAATTAGTCGTCAATTAATATAAGTTGATCGTATAAAATGTGCCATCATATCAGTTTCTGTTTTCTAAGCGGGCAGGGCAGGGTAATTAGCTGTGATTTACGTGACACGGAGCTGGAATTCCTAATGATCTTACATAATCTAAGGATTCAAGCATGTATGTTTTCATGCTCGCTCACATTTGCGTATAACTTTTTTTGTGAAATGCAAATTATGTTTTTTGTCAGCCAAGATATTGAGGCAGCAATAATTACTTACACATTGGTTGTATTTATTGTGTAAAATACGACGCACAGAATGTCCTCTAAATGTTAAAAAGTTAAGGAGATCCTGGTCAGTCAATTCTGCATTGTGAGACGCTTGCGCTTACGCACACAATACATACAACATAAGTTACATGGCAAAAGAAGGAGTTCGTGACAGTA